>RDPX01000030.1:774086-807080 GCA_003991215.1 Morbakka virulenta
CTCTCTCTCTCTCTCTCTCTCTCTCTCTCTCTCTCTCTCTCTCTCTCTCTCTCTCTCTCTCTCGCTCGCTCGCTCTCGCTCTCTCTCTCTCTGTGTGTCTCTAATGATTTGACAAGGAGGAGCCGCCATAGTTTGTAAAACCACCATTTCCCCATAGCTGGAGGTCTGACGAGTGCTATCATCTCTGTCAGGATGGACCCGAGAGCAGTAGTGTTAGAGGGTTGGCCCACGGTCCACAGCCCCTCCGCGAAACTCTCGAAACTAAACCCTCGCCGCCCATGCAGTTTTCACACATAACCAGGTCCAAGCCTGCAATATTGTATACAGATACTCTGAACGAATTTACATTAATAACTTTGTAAGGGATATTCGCTGGTTAAATCAGAAAGCAGTTGTAACCATGACCTTGGTTTTGTTGTATTACTTCAACTCTCCACCCTCCAAAAGGCTCTAAAAAGCTCAACAGTTTTTTTGTTGTAACTTTTGAAAAGGTATTGTTTTCAGAGATAAAAGTTAATACATAAAGACATTAACTTATTTTATTGCTTTGTAGATATTTTATTAATCGAAATTCTTCTTTCTCGCACGAAATGTAGGAACTGGTACAATTCTCGTTAACAACGCCAGTTAAAGATGCCCTCGTATTTCAACTACCGCTTAACACTATTTCAAACCTACTACTTCATGTAAGTCACTTTTTAAGTAAATCCTAGAGAATATTATGATAGTCTTATTTTAGTTCCATTAAATTAGTACACATTCACCGGCATTAATTTGGCCATATAGAATTTGCCATTTGCAAAACCTCCTTTCATACAGAGGGTCAATATATGTTACTAATGATATTCATAATTGGTTTTTACTGTGGAATACAATGTTGAATGAGTTATGCATCTTTGTTTGCCTTCTCAATAAGAAAGCACTTCATTGGGAATGGAGCAGAACATCTGACTGGTTTAAGTTTAAAGGCAGTATTTTTACTTTTTATTTGTATACTATTCCTTACAATATATTTTTAAAAGGTATTGAATCGACGTTCTTTTATCCGGAGTGGTTTGCTGTCTCGTGAAAATTTAAACTTTTGTACAAAATAACTTGGTTATTAACTAAAGGCAGTAATCAATTAGGCAATTTTGGTGATGCCAGCATGTGAAACATACAACCCCTCTATATGCCGACTGAATACCTGGAAATTTGTGAATTTTTTTACCTTACGATTGAAAAGAGATAAATACTTTCCACAGATGGCAAAATCAAGTCAGCTGGATTTAACTATTCAATTATTAAAGCACAACACATATTAAACAAGAAGCTTTACCCCTTCCTGATGTAACAATTAAACATGCTGCAAGCAGAATGTTTTATGGTGCTCTCAATCTAATTAGAGAATGAAAAAACTGAAAAAACGTGTTGATACCATTGAACCAAGTGGGCAATGAAATGAAACGAAAGCGACTGAATGGCGCTGGTAGATATATACAAACCCGCCAGATTAAAACAAAACCTAAATTGATGTACCAAATACAATAAACCGTGAGATAAGTCTGCGAGTTTCATGGAAAACCATTTTTGAAAAAGGCTTCGATTATTTATGATGAAATGGTGAATGGTAATACTGAGACCGAAACGGATGACCAGTTTAAATTGTAATGCAGGTAGCGGGTGGTTGCAAGAAGTTATGCAGCGAAATGTTAATCGTTAGGGTGAAAAAACAAAAGTTTTCTAGACAGACTATGCAAGACTTAAGCCTTAAGCCTGTAGCAAGTCTAGTGAGGGCCACATGTATTAAAGCACGAAATAATCGTTGGAGTACTTATCCAGAAAGATAAAGATAACTTGAACGTATCACAAAATCTTATTTTTATTTTGATCTTGGAACCTAGGGCCCCACTATCTAGAGATAAATAACTCAGATGTTGACCGTATTTGTAGTGTAATGAAGAATAGGAACTGTGTATGGAAGAGCAAACACAAATGACGATGAACACCCGCTTGGTTCAAATTTGATAGTTCTGACTGACGTTGAAAATTTGTATTAAGATTTTTGCTCGAGGAAAATACGGGAGATAATGAAAACATAACATAGAGTAGTTGTAATTGTGTTCCATTTGTAAATTAACTAGATGTAAAGGTTTTGCCCTACAGGTTTTGGAAATTATATGTTTCATTTAAGGTCACCAAGCACGCAATAAACATTTATAGAATGATTCCTTTAGAAAGGGGGCTCGTTTGTTGTGTAGTGAAAGAGGGAGAAGAAGTTTTTACTTTGGTTATGTTTGGTTATGGGATAGATAAGAGGAGGCCCTCTTCATTAAATTTTGTATCTGTTATTATGTTGTGTAGCACAGTGTAAAATAACTCATAGAGGTTTCTCAGCAAGTCTAATATGTTGATTTTTAGCCAACAAGTCAATAAAAAAACTAGATGATGGTATGATGATTAAAATACGTCATAGAAAGTAAAACTGTTAACAAATATAACTACTTTGAATTTAAATAGCTATAGTTTTATGTTTACTTTGATTTTGAATGTATTTATTGAACAAACGCAACCTGATCATCATTTGCAACAGCACACACATTATTCCAGACCTACAAGATTATATTACCTTTCCTCTGCCTCGTTTTAAGTTTTGACTGACCACTCCGGCTTTACTTAACTTCGACTTTATATTTTTTATAAGATTTTGAATTTCAAAGTTTAAAGGTTATTTGCTACATTTTCAGAAAACGTTGATTTTTTTTTTCTGCATTTGGTTGGCTGGTGATTTTCTCGTGATTTTTGTTGTACTTACTGACATAAATTCTTAGCAAGAGAGACATGCTACTTGCCGGCCCCATTTAAACTATTTTGGGGTTTATGGTGATCGTTCATGATTAGCCAGCATGCATTAATTATAAGGCCGACATGCAAAATAGTTTTACTTTAAGTCAGTTTCGCTGTATGTTTCCATTTGCCCTGTTCTTGAGCTTGATTGCTTATTGTTCTTAACAGAATGGTATTTATCACCAAATTATTTGAAATTTCTCACTTGTTCTTACCGAAATATGTATTTTTTATTTTTTTCAAAGAGGATTTCATTATGTGTCAACAAACATTGTCACTTTACCCCGGGCCCCTCACTTTCCCCGTATTTCTTAATTTTCACCAAATCAGAATGAAGTTTGCCAGTAAAACTGCCCTTGTTTCTTTTTTAGCATGGATTCGAGATAACAGATATTGTACGCGAAGCCATACTCAAGGTTAGCTTTTTTTTCATTGCTTTATCTACATTTTACATGGTTACAGACTTAATTCTCGGCATAGTGTTGCTTACCGTCAGGTGCAAAATTGTCTTACAGATAGGGGATAGAATTCCTAATTAAATGGTATTTGTTGGGTTGTTGGTTTTTTTTTGTGCTTGGGTCTAGAAATACGTACTATACTGCCATATGAGTTGTAAACATTAGCCTAGCGTTCCGATATTATTGCTTGCTTGGCTTTTAAAAAATCAATTTAACTGTTTTGTTAATTTCTGACAATTGACGTACATGTACACATTTAAGTCATAAAGTTGGCTGTTGGGGCTTAGGTATTTAGCTCACTGTAGTTTTTAGCATTCTCACCGCGCGAAAGTTTCTCGTAATGACCCTGCATAACTTTTAAATCCAGAATGTTGAAAATGGCGAGGAAAAAAGAACACACTGATCAAGTTTTCAAACAAATTGACAATGAATGCCTTCAAATGTATCTGTGTGTTTTGAAAATGTTAAAATATATTGGAATAAGTTCGTGTAGTTGCTTAGTAAAAAGGTTAAAAGTATATATACGTTTATCGTAGAACGTCAGACGTCACCTTTACGTGTGAAAAATACGTACTGCAATTATTTTGTAGTCTTGTATAACATTGTTGCCAGAGGCTGGAAGGTATGATGAAAGGCGGGAAGAGAGATACACCCTCTGAAAAAATGAAGGACATAATAAAAATTATAACCAGAATGTAGCATTTGCCCAGTGGATCGCCGTATCAAATTTCTTGGCAATAGATAAGAAATTTTTAATTTCAATATCTTTGCCACTTATTGGGAAAATGTATCTGAAAATTAGACCCTGTTCAAAAATTTACACCAAAGAGGGTATTGCTTATGAGAGCATCGCGGAAAACTATAACCCAAAGAAAGGTTAAAACTATAACCCAGATATAAAAAAAGTGCTGCACTCACACACTGCCCGTTCAGCGTTCACTTAATAATTTTAACACATGCTTGTTTTGACATTCCATCAGTACGAACTTGATCAGTTCCACGAAAACAAATAACGGCAAAGAGAAGAAAGTTTGCAACGCATTGCTCATATGAACATCAAGAGTCTAAGTATAATAGCAGATATCTGACACTTTAAATTTGTCAATTGAAATTTCTATTTTGAAACGCGTTAATAATATGCATGACAAGGCTGATTGATAAAGCATGCAGATAGAAATAAGTGAAATGTTGTTGGTATTGTTGTAGACTGCGGGACCTTTGCTTGAGTTATGCTATCCAACGCCTGCAATTTGCAAGTGCTTTCAAATGGTAAGTACAGATTTATTTATGTTCATTTTTTTATTGGCTTTTAATAAATGTCATAAATTAGCTGCCGAGTTTTCCAATACATTTTACATTAGGAAATTCCAGAGTTTTAATTTGGGACGTATGACAGGACTGTAAAAAGAGAATGATACTTGGCCATTTACTAAGTGTTTTACTTCTGTAGGCCACCTCAAGCGACATGCTACTGAAATCCAGTGAATAATTAACAAAGACCTGTTAAACTCTCGACTCTTACAAAATTAAGGGGGATTTATACCTCGAAAAGAAAGCGCAGTTTAAGGATAGTGTCTCCGAAATATTATTTTGAAATGCTAGTGAAAAAGCTGTCTACTGCTTCCCTTTTCGGATACTCACAATTTCAACGGAGTTGACAGCATTACGACAGGTCTATTTAAAAGGTCATGGAAGACATTTACTTCCAGTGCATATTTTACGTCAAGTCATGAAATGGTTTGTCGTTCATGTGGGGACAGAGGCGGCTGGATTCAAGTAGCGCTGACATTTACTATACCTGTAGAATAAAACATAAAACAGCCCCTTTTTGGTGCAAGAATGGCTGAAGGTCATTACAAGGATTCACATTTGGAGGCACGTTATCGTGTTTTTACGCACTAGCACTGAAGTCGAAAAACTAGCTTACGCAAACCTTAAATTATTTTTACGAGTAAAAACATATACAATCAATGAAAAGGATTCCAAGTTATAAAGAACAACAAACAGGAAATTTTTTTGTACAAAACTTCATTCGAGCCAGTGCCTTTGGCCTTCATAGACATTTGCTCTGCACAATGAACTATCGTACTACTGGGCCTTCCACAGACTGCAGTTTTCCTTCCTCAGACTACAGTTTCCCTTCCACAGACTACAGTTTCCCTTCCTCAGACTACAGTTTCCCTTCCTCAGACTACAGTTTCCCTTCCTCAGACTACAGTTTCCCTTCCACAGACTACAGTTTCCCTTCCACAGACTACAGTTTCCCTTCCTAAACAAGATCTTCTCAACCCCATGAACAAAGAGTCCATAAAGGATTGTGAAAATAAAACTTTTCTCGCTTTATCTGACCTGAGTTGTGTTTTTCATAATGATCACTGATACCCCTGTTCCTTTTGTTTCAATAAAAGTTAAGACTTCAACACTTGAGTTCATTTCCTTAGTAAATTTATTTTTAACTTGACTGATTTCGTTGTAAACAGCCATAATCAATTCTCAATTTTCGAACTCGATAAATGCTTTCATTACCGTTGCACTCGTACAATATACTTGATTTAAGAATTTTTCAAACATGCTGCCAGTTAAACCCGATCTGCAGAAGACAATTTTTTTGACAATGATGGTAAATTCGCGACTATTTTTACGACAGTCTAGTGTGGATCCGGGTTTACTAGTTTACGTTTCCAGAAGTAGGGATATTATTTGTAATCCCCACTGCATCTTCATTTGAACATTTACATGGTTTATTGGGTACAATAGTTTTATGTAATTGTATAAATAAATTGAAATGCAGATTAAATTGTAATTATAATGAAAAATCTAAAGCAAACTATATTTGTTTGTCAAGATAAAGCACCTTGTATTTGATTATTTTAACTTATTGTTGTAACGTACACAGGTAATTCAAAAGAGCCAAACAACGAATCACATTTCATTGTTTACCATTTAACAAACAGTGTTTGATTGCAAAAAGGTTGTTCGACTGATAGGAATACATTCACTTTGATAACGATCAGAGAATGGTCGCTCGAAAGGTAGCCCAATGTAAAAAAAATCTGGTCCAAGGTACACAGCTGTAACAGTTATGGTATTTCACTAATAGTAGCACAGTAATCTCCATGGCTCGTTTTTGGGAAAGAAAAAAGCATAAATGAATTTCTTAATTTTCGGGTAACGATACTAATCCGCCCTTACAAAGGCAATGCAAGGACTTTATTTATTTTCAAAGTTTGTGTTAGAAATAGTTAGCGTGGGCCCTGATCAAGTTAGCGAGATTTAGAGCTTACTGCAGATATATGTGTGTTTTATTGCCTACTTTAGTATTCTGATGAATATAAGCCGCACAAACAGCAATATTAAAAACTGAACTACACATTTGGTCAATCAGAAGTAGATAAATTAGAACTATACCATACCACAGTTTTATAATCCAGAGTTTAATCAATCTTGATTCTACTTATTTGATTTCCATCTTTAAATGAAAATGTTTTTGTATTGATTCGCTGTAAAACGATATTTCTTATTTTGTGACGGCAGTGAGAATTATAGGCAAAAAGAGCGAGAAAGAATTTCTTTACTTTTCAAGCTGCCCACTTCCCATCTTTGTCTTCCTTTTCTCTACCTATTATTAATGGTAATATTTTCTATCTGGCTGCAAATTGATAAAGTACCCACATGGATGCTATTGCTTTAAATAACAGCTGCCTAGGTTTGAGCATTTTTTTAATAAAACTGTGCCATCTGAGCGATTAAGAAACACGCAAACAGTTTTAAAAGGAGTTTTTTCCTACAACAAAGCATAAGTAGTAATTGGGAGAGCTAAGGTACTTATGGGTGATTTACCCACTATTCGTGTTCAAAAACTGCTTTGACAATAAGCTGTCAAGCAAACATTGTCTTGTCTCATTGAATTGCAATAACGTGAAAGCCGCTTTCGTCTCCAAACGGTTGTTCCCAGTCATCATGAACACCAGAATTTAGTGACGTCAATAGGGAAATTCCTAAATATTTTTGGAAGGATTAAAGTACTGTCCTTCTACGTTCAGCTTTGAACGTGCGTGCAAAAGAGCCCACTTTCCTTCGATCCCAACTTCCTTCGAGCCCATCCCCAAGAAATACTTTAAATTTTGTGATCAAAGTAATAGTCAGAGGAGTATTTTCTAAACCTTTCTCAGAATTATAGTCAGATTTAGTGTCAGATTTTCTACGTAAGAAACTTTTAAAGATTAATGAAATGCCTGTGCAGATTACAGATACCTGTATACCAGGAGTAAATAATCACACCAGGTTTATTAATATTTGAAACAGGTCTATAAACGGTGACCTGTACAACACCTCCTACATATTTCGACGCGGCCTATCACAAAGTGGTAACATGGTTGGTCATCATGTAGTCGATCTGCTTTCACCTCGTGCTCATAAAGACACTTGTACGGTTAATAATACAGCCATTCAAATTAGACACCGCCCGTATCCCTGCAGTCATTTCAGGAGTTATGAGTAATCGAATCGAAGTCCACAGAAGTAATGAACTTGAAAGTTTTCAACTTGATGACATGCCCAACAAAAGGGATCTGAGAAAAACATTTGTGCAGAGTCAAAGTTTCAAAATGATTTAGTTGAGAAAATACTGCTGATAGGGCAGTTGGTAGAACATGTGGCCTTGATAGCCATAGGCACTGGGTCGTGCCAAGTTTATTCCACATATTTTTCACTTCTCTTTTGTTCCAAAGTCTTTTTCTTTGTGAACAAGGGAAAGAATGGCAACGGCACCCAGGGTATAAGGAGACATAAACTTATTTCAAAGATCTGCATGGTGACTTCAAGAATGATATTTAAGACCGTAGGCACAATGTATTATCAATTTGTACTTACAAGTGATACAAAGATGTGACAAAATATGTATGTATGCATGCATGTGTGTATGTATGTATGAATCCATGCATGTGTGTATAGAGGGATGGTTGGATGTGTTCGGGTATGTATTTGTGTATTTATCCTATGTATTTGCTCTGTACATGTGCCTGTTGATTTCAACCCAGTTTCCAATGCAAATCGGGATTAAAAGCTGACATGAGTGTTTGCTATGTAAATAGGTATTCTTGTTTTGGAAATGAAAGGATTATTGGGATTTTGTCTAAAACCCAGGGAGAACAGCAATATGTGATATTAGATACGTATGGAAGTATAATATATATATATATATATATATATATATATGCTAAGTGTAGCAATGTTTGTTGATAAGATTGCTTAGTTTAAAAAATGCTGTAGTTATGATACGTTAGGATTTCGTTTGCTTGTGTTTGTTTTAATATGGTTGTATTGTGCAACAGTACTGCTGAGCCATTCCCGATGCTCCCCTCAGCAAGACTAAATAGACCAAGAGGCCGCATTCCATTGTTTCCCGAGACAGAAGAAGTCCTACCTACCAACAACTAATGTGTAGCATTGTTAAGAAGATAATTAAAAGTCAATAATTATGTAATCAGGAACGGTTGGATAAAGAATCGAGCGTTTCTGTGACACCAGGATTGGTATTTTTAATTGGAATTTGATGGATGTAGCTATCCACCACTAAAGCTTGACAAAGATCCCTCGCTGCTCTGCATTAACCAGTATTTCACATGTAGTTTATTCCTCTATGAAATATTCAATTGGTTTCTGTTAACTTTGAGAATATAACTGTGTTTCTCCGATGTACGTACACCGGAGAAACACAGTTATATTCATTTTTATTAGATTTGTGCTTTATTTGATGTATACATTTTTATCCCCTTTCTTTAAATCAGCTGGGGAAAAAAGGTTACAGAGCCGAGGTGGTGGAAGTATTCCAGCCCTCAGTGCAAAGGATATTGAAGCATAGCATGGTAGGTAATATAACATTTTTGTTTACTTATAGTGGTGTAGTGTGCTTTATCATGCCATCAAATTGGTGACTTCTGCTGCGTAACTTTTCGAGTAGTATTTGCTAGTAATCTCATTGGTGTACTCCATATTTTGCGTGATAATAGGAGGTGTTATAGACGAAAAACCACGAGACAGTGAAAGAAATAAAACTAAATAAAATGTATGAATGTACAAATGTATTAAAGGTCTAACCGAAGGAGAAGAAATATTGTTATTGAATTTGTTGTATACCCTGGCCAAATTAGCAGTAAGCAGACAGTTTCCATGCATTTGACTTGGATTTGGGTACTAATTTTGTGCAGATAATAAAATTTACTTAACCTGGTCAAACAGTGGAAATTCCAGCCTCATCCATGTTCAAGCACTAAGTCGGTTTTCCGCTTGGCATCTGCATCTGGGATTACACGTGTTTGTGTTTGCATTCTTTTTTAGTTCTTGCACATATCTCGCGTACAGATGGGTTTTTACACACATCGTCTGTATATTTTTGTTTTCTTTGACGAAAGCTACTCACGTTTTTTAAGGAAATGTTTTTTCTTGTAGTACTTGTGAAATGGCAAGGCGTTTGTCTATTCGAGTTTGGTGCATTAATTAAAAGAAACATTAATAACCCATGCGGGAAAATATAAATGATCAAGTTATTTAGAGCAGAGAGTTAAACGACGGTTTCTGCGATTCTGGTGTTTTGCTTTTCGTGTTCTACCTTGCTGGGGAACGAAGAGAACAACAAGTTCTTGTTTTTTAACTACAGCTGAATTTCGGTGGAAGTACTAGACCCCCTCCGGCCATTTTCTTGAACAGTTAGCTCTTTAATTTTGTCTTGTTAATTCTGCATCATCAACTAAATGAGCTGCCAAATGAACAACTTGTAAGAACTACTATCAATCATGCCCCTAACCCATCAACTGCTGAAGCACCCATAGCTATGCATTGCCGGTAATGTCATTAGTACCCTTTACTTAGTATTACAAAGCGGTATTGAAAGTTTGCCTCTTAACAGATCTCATGTCGTCCTCCAAGCCTCCTTAGTTCAGTGCCTTTGGTAACGAACAATGTAGTTAATTCCATGGATAATGGGGCTTGACATCATCAGTGGATACCCACCCGGGGAAAAATCTATGCATGGGACTGAATATCAGACAGTATAACCTGGCATACCATGAGGACCTATAAACCCATGGTGGAAAATATACTATTATGATTACCACACGATCACATTGTTCACCCTCACCTTATTTAAAGGCGTATGACAATGCAAGGGGAAACTGACCCCATCCCCTCTGATTAATTAAATAAGAATGGAGGTTCGAAAACCACTTAGATTATCAACATACAATGTGATGACAATGTGATGACGTTAAACAAAAAAGACCGATATCAACAGTTGATTGAAAACTGAGAAATCTGACATTAATGTGTAGCTATACAGTAGCAGGTGTGGAAATCTATCCTCGATGTCATTCTTCAGAGCACAGACCATCAATGCCATTACGCTCCAGAAACCAACGAGGGCTCTGGAGGAGTTGGAGTACTTGTAAAGAAAAACCTGATCAGTTGAATCTGTCAGGTCACAAAAGTTGATGATAGGGTTATAAAAATAACACTCTTTTAATCCACAAATAACAATGTGTGCCAAAGAAAGTGCAAATGCAGGAGTGAAGGACATTCTGCAATCAGTTTAATGTTGCTGTATCTAATACTCCAAATCACAATTTCCCTGTTTTTCTTGGAGACCTTAATGAACACATTGGAAGGAAGTCGCATAAAAACTCCAAGCAATCCCTTGGAAGACACACATTTAATCTTGGCACAAATGAGAATGGAAAAAGACTGATTAGCTTATGTGATAAGAATAAACGTTCCACAGCTTTATATCGCCAGCTAGTGAAAGACACTCCTAGACGTGGGAACCCCCAGTTGGCGTCAGCAATGCCCAAATGGATCACATCGCGCGGAGAAAATGGAGAAACTCTTTTAAAAACTGTAGAGCCAACTCCACAATAAAAATAGATTCATACCACAGGACAGTAACTGGCCATTTAAAAATCAGCTTGATAGTCCCCCAAAACCCAAAAGAAATGCTGCAAGAAACCGTCGTTTTTCCACATTCTGTTGGGTTACAAGAGCAAAACAGTGTTTAAATAAAAAATCGATTCAGTCTACTCGCTAATAATTTCAATCGATAGTCGTTAAAAGCCAGACACGACACTATCACTAAAGTTTTGAATGAAACCAGCAGGAAAATCCTTTCCAAAATGTCGAAATCCAAGAATTTATAAAGAAGGCTAAAGAAGTGAAGCTTGATGCAACAGGAAAAGAAAACGAAAGGATAGGTACAAAATACACAGTAATGAAGAGAATGGTCTTGCATGGAGAAATGGAGCAATAGCGTCAGATGAGACCTTTCAAAATGGTCAAAAATTTACCTAGAATGGATGTGTGAACAAGCAGAGCAGCTAGGCTTAATAAAACAAGTGACGTATACTCAATGATTAGGAAAATATCTGGAAAATCCAACACCAACTCAGCTAACTTGGTAAACAAAAGGAATAAAGAACCTCCAAATAAGACAAACGAGTTGCTTTCTGAATGGGTGCCATATTCAAAGATCTGTTCAACATACAAAACAATGAAACATTCGCAGTGGAAATCTCTCCGGCAGATAACTGTTTCCAAATCAATACCGATGACTTCACATTGGATCAATTATTAAAAGTAATAAATAGAAAGAAGCCGAATAAATCACCTGGAATTTACTTTGTAAAAGCAAAAGCATTGAAATATGATTGAAATGATCTACAACCATTATTGTTGTCTATATGTAATTCCATATTGATTGGTCAAGAACCACCTCATCAATTGAGAACATACATCAAAGTGCTTCTTCTGAAAAAACCGTCGAAGTAAATGAATGGTTGTAGAGAATTTTGTGCCAGTTGTCTTTGAAATCAATGATAGAATAATATTCAATCGAATATATGATCATATCGATGGAGTATTAAGACCATTCCAATCGGGATTTAGAAAATCCAGAAATTGTGTTGAATTAATACACATTCTAATAAGGATTGTTGAAGCATGTCACCAAAGTAGCTTCCTATAACAGCCACATTCATAGAATTGAAGAAGGCTTTTAACTCAGTTTATCTGGAAAATACTACAAAACAAGAAATTGTGAACGATGTCGTCATAATCTGCCAAAACAGTAAAAGCAGAGTTCGACTTAAAGACATGCTAAGTGAAGCGTTTTACGTCAACACGGGTGGCCTCAAAGGAGACACGCCAGATCCTTTCGTGTTTTTAATCGGTTTAAGTTGTGTTTTTAAGACAGACAAATCCTTCACGTGGACTTTAGACAGGTGCAAAAACCATGTTACCCGGTCTGGATTTTGCTGACCTTATTGTTGCACTTAACCCAGATGAGACAACAACTGAAGACCACTTTATAGTTGTTGAACAAACTGGGTAGGCTTAAACAGCAACAGAGAAACTAAAATCTTCCTAGTTACTTATGAACTAAGTAACCTTGGAGTCTGGAGTCAACAAAGCCTCTTTAGACCAAAACTTTAAACCAGGACACATTTCGGTTGGACCCAATTCTGGAAACTTTGTATAAATATGGAGGTTTGCAGATATCAAACAAATTAAAGCTACGTTTATTTTACTATACAGTTCGCTCAATACTCCTTTATTGTCCAGAAACACGGACACTTGCAAAGAAGTTCAAGAATGAATTAAACTCCTTCGGAACAAGCTGCTATATAGTAATGCTTAATATAAAACACACAGGTAAAGTGAGCAATCGACAAACCCTAATGAGCTTAGAGACCTCTCTGAAACAGTCATTGCAAGACAATTACAAAGTTTAACAGATTGGCTAAGAAAACCTGCTAATTCAATCGTCAGTCAGGACGAAACAGAAGAGGAACGCCACGCCTTACCTATGTCAAGCAAATACAAAACTACTGGAATGAATATCAGGGAATTGCATCCTAAAGCGACAAGCAGATGATGTGGAAGGAACGTGTAGTCGGGCTGTTTGACACACAAGCCCACGACTAGGTAAGCTACACTTAATGCCAAATTTATAGACTTTTCATTGCAATTTAACAACAAATTTGATTTTGTGGTCATATATTTAAATGTATAAAGGCGATATGGTATATATGTTTTTTTAATTGTAGTTTAGCTTAATTTAATTTTTTTGACAGTTACAGTCAAAAGGTCTTGGCACTAGACCCATGCAGACCACCATAACACAGTAAACATCAAATTAAAAGTTATACCAATAGAGACTTAAAATTAGGAGTTAAACTTGATATTCAAAGTAACGTAGTAGCAGAAGCGTTAATAGTACCGTTAGGAGCAACCTTGTCCTAGGCCAGGCTTGAGCTGGGATTAGTACAGGCTGAGATAATCTACTGTTAGCAAGGCTTGGGCGATGGTTTAAATATAACGGTTTTTACTAAATCATAGCTTTAATATCCAGTGGTGAGTAACACATGCACATTTGACCGTTTACTTAAACAGAATACCGTACACGTATTTAAGACGTTAAGCGAGCCAGAGTTACAAGTACCATTAGAAATTAGTATTTACTTTGCCTTAGCTGGTTTCCTTTGATATTTTAATTCTACTCTGCTAGAAGTTTGACAATGACTTACTTTGGATATCTACTTTTCAACATCACGTTGAGAATTCATTTTATTATCACAGTCAGTGTTCTTTGCAGGATTTTGGAAAACTGCCACATCTTAGAGCACTTGTACAAGACTACCTCATTATGATATACTACAGTGATAGTGAGCACAAGGAAATGGACATTTTTGTTGAAATGTGAGTAGTAGTCGTTAAAACAAGACTTGTATTTGTGTTTCTGTAATTGAACATAAATTATTCATTGGTATGCTTTTTTTAGCGTCTTGATCAAACATAGATGCCACTATATACTTAATATGTATAATAGTACCCCAGCTGCAGTTAATTAATAGTTTTAATAGTTTCTGTCCGTGTTCAAATAAGATTGAGTATTCAGTGGACAAAAGCGCTTTGTAGGTAGAAACTTTATTTTACTTTTATTGTATTTGCGACAACATAGTTTAATTAAAATTTGAGTCCCATAAAAAAAGTAAGGGTAATATTATTCTTTGCAATTGTTGATGTCAACGGAGAGACTTTTAGATTGTTTTCCAAACTTTTTATGACATAAAAGCTACACGTTTTTTTGTCAATTGTACTAAAACTTGCCTTGCGTACGCCTATGCTGTTTTGGCACAGAGATTTTGAAATGAGCCAACACTATTCTATATCCTTGAGAGAATGTAAGCAGAACTGAGCAGATGAGGTTTAGAAATTTATAAAATAATAACAAACGCGTGATAGCCTAGAACAGCAAATGTTATCAATCAAGCAAAAATGAACAAATATCTGTTTTCACCACCAGTGCTAATAAATCTTAATGAAATACGATAATCGGACCCAGTAAATTTATAGGTAAACTGTTAATTACTGGGAGGCAGAAATTAATATCCTTGCCCCAGGATATTGCCGGATTAAAAGTATTAATTTTGTTTTCATGCGCAACAAGATGTTTGAACGACTGATAACGGATCGCATTGCCTTGTACCTACAGCCTCATCATTTCCTCTACGATGCACAGTATGGCCTTTGTAAATCTCGATCAACAGAAGACTTGTTCACCGTCATCACGAAGCAGTTTTACCCCGCACTTGACCGTGAAACAAGGGGTATTGCCCTTGATACTTCCAAGGCGTTTGATAAGTTTTTTTCGTTTTGGGCCACTTCATACAATAAACTTGTTTGGCATTTCGGATAAAATTGTAAGCATCTGGCATCTTTTCTGAAGCGTGGCTGGATCAAAGCGGTCATTGATGGCCTGTTCTCGCCTCTAATTTTCTTTACATTCTGGTGGTTATCAGGGCTATATCTTGGGACCAATATTATTTGTTCTTTATGTAAATGACCTTCATGATACTTTAAAAGTGACATTGCTGTCCTTCCAGATGATACCACACTGAAAGTTCACTGCCTGGTTTGATCAATCTAGGATTTGCTGACTTTCATTAGCTTAATCCTTTGCGCTTTGGAAGTGACAAACCACTAGGCTTACCAGTGACTTGTCACTTTCAATGCTTCTAATACTAAGCTACTCACTATCAATAGACATAGATCTGTCAGCCCGTTTCCTGTTTCCTTAGCTGTCTCTCATACGCCGGAATATCAGTCCTTTAAACTTAAATTTTTGTTTTAACTTAAATTTACCTTTTCTAATGGTTTTGCCTGAAATCGATGCTTTGGCGATACGTTGCCAGGTTTGCAGCAATAAAAGTAGGTTCTTTCTATTGTGCTAGCTCATATCTTTCTCCTGAAGTAATCTTTTTTCTCAATATGACATTCGTTGAGTCTTGTGTATTGATTATTTTATCATCACTGAGCTAAAACCCTTGTCATCTCTTGCAGCACAACTCCAACTGTACTCCAATCCTTGTGATATCGATATCTTTATTCATAGGCACTCTATGGAAAGTATTGCAGCCAGTTTGCTTCCCTTGTCGCTTTCTTGAAGCTTTTAAGGCGGCCTGCGTATCTTACTTCAAGTGCTCGTCTGATTGCTGACTTGAAACGAGTTTATATAAAATCTAGCTATTCTACTATTTCCCCCGTGTACATCAAAAATCTCTTCCTTCCACTTGTTTCCGTATGGGTTTGATCTTCCCTCTTTGAAATACACTTTTCACAGTGGTATTCTTTCGTTTCTTTAATTAACCTCTTTCTTCTCCTCCTAAATTCTGCCAGTAATGAACCAGAGTAAATAACAAAAATAAGGACCAGAAGTATAATTCCTTAGCGTCAGTTGAAAAGGTGTCGATGATACAAGTCGGAAACATTGCTGTTGGTGTCATGAGCCAGATAGCTTTTGGAATAGAAACTTTGAATTTTGGTATAGGTTTCACTGTATGAATAAAATCTTAATCTTTCAAATTGCTAACGAGGGAGATAGGCTTGATGTAATCGAAATGAGAAAGAATCAAATAGTTAGGGGTGGCTCAAAATACGTCTTATTGAATCAAGTGTAAGCTGTTAAAGATAAGTGCGTGAAATCACAAGGATAGGAAGGCTTTTATATCTTTATAATACATCTCTGGCGACAGGAACTGGTGGATAGGGTCGGCTAAGTGCAAGTGTCGTTAGCAAGTGTACATGCACTGCACAACGATCACTGTTTGCTTATTTGACTCAGTGTTTAAGAATAGCATTTGCTTACTGTATTTTTGTTTGTTTATTTATAGGATCCACACACAGAGCGCTACATGCCCCCATCCGAGAGTGCTTTCCAATATTGTGTCCATTTTTCTAGCTGCTGTGTACCGTATTTTTGATCCAAAATCAGAGGTGTAAGTATCATAGCACTGTTTGTTGTAATAGTAATAAGGCAATAAACGTAAAGATGTAGATGTCGTAAAAACTTTTAAGTGTGGTCAGTTGATCCAGACTTTTCAAAGACGAACGTTTTGGGTACTGTTTATTAGCAGATATGTTAAGGTATCGGAGTAGAAATTTCATTTTATTAGAAAAGCAAGTAGGGGTGCGAGCTAGAAGACTTAAATCGGCAGAGAATTGAGCATAAAAGGGGGAATCCCCAGATGAAGAGTGTATTAAATTTAGAGGTGAAAGGAAGTAGAGGACTTGGGTTGATTCAATTAAATAAGACATTAGAGAACTGGGTTAAAATTTGCAGGTTTAGGTAACCCGTAAAGACACATTTGCGTAAAAGTTTGTGGCAAGCCGTAAAATATTAAGATTTGTCACATAAATAAGATCTGTTGTTGTTGTGCAAAAGCAGATGGGCAGGAGGGGTAAAGGTTATGTTTCATTGAATACACTCAAGGTCAAGCTCTTTCTTGTCATCAGTTTGATTTCCATAAGGTATGCTAACCCATTGAATAGTGACGAATGATATTGCTGTAACGCATTCCACTTTTCTGGGTATATCATTTCCCAGTTGTCGTTAATAAAGTTCTCTTTTTCTAGCATAACTAACGTAATTGAAATAGTTGCTTGTCCTCTTGGGTCTTACTTTGACGGGAATTTCACGCACTTCTCATTTTGTTTCATTTTTCATTTCATAATCATGTCACAAGATGGAAACCTGAAATTGAAGGACTTTTATTTTCCGTACATCCGTTTTTTGTACTCTTTATGGAGATTTAATTGTATTGCAAATTTTAGCAACCCTATTTTAAAAACTGTTCATTTTCACTTGGCCAGTGTATAACTTTAAACGATTAAACAGTAAAATGATAAAAATGCATTTCTTGATCCTAATCACATACGTGTTGTCTCTTTCGATAACTGTCAAATATGAACCCTCAACTACCTGTATTCTTCTCCGACACAGCTGCTCAATTGTAACACTTGGCAGAGTCAATTAACGTCATTGTGATTTTATAAAAAGTAATGAATTAACCCGATCTATTTACCTTTGGTAGACAAAATTTGATCTGCTTGTTTTATGATAATATTCTATTTTAACTGACTCCTCCCAATTTTTTGTCTGAGGACTAGCGTTCAATTAAAATTCTTCAAAATGGAGTCTTACGGAGAAAGCATTTTGTTCAAACGCTTTAACAACACATCGTCCACACAAACACATAAATAGTCTTGTTAATCTGGACCCATACCAGTACTTGATTCCGTCACCGTCAGGTCTCCTGAGATATTAGTGCTGAGACCTTCATAATAATGTCAATTTTATGTCGTGAAAGAGACTTTGAAGTCCGAAATGTTGTCATTTTTTTATTACAACATGTTGAAAGATACTCAATGCAACATTCGATTTCTTAATCATGTCATATTTAGTTTCCGCAATAGTATTGAACAGACGAGAAAGTTACCATCGTGGTGTACATTTTTGACATGATTTATATCTTTCAAATATATATTTGTGATCTCAAAAAAGGTTCAGCATTAAGACTGCACAAAAAGAGGCATTTTATTATTCTACTTGTAGAAACTGTATTGTCCGATTTCCAGTCTTTGACCAAATAAATAATTAATTTTAATTTATTTTACGTGAACGCATTTGATAGCATTTGTTGAGGCACGAGAAGTTCATTTTGTTTCTAGAATCAACACTTAAAATAAGGGGTGATTACCATTCGGTGGTCGTCAGACATCGGATTACGATTAGCAGATTTCTCTGAGGCTTTTAATTTTGGTCAGTGACATTTTTGTGGGAAAAAAAGAGATAGCATGTGTCAGTTTGTTTTTCTTTGTTATCCTCGCGGGGTTTTTTTCAAAATCGAGCTAGTAAACGGCGATTGTACATTTGAGCCTTTGTGGAATGTAAATAGTACGACGCGCAGTTCCACCTTTTTGTTGGCTGTTATAGTAATTAAACGGACCAATTAATTTTTTATCATCTTTTATTGACTCTAGGCAAAATAAAGAAAGAGTTATCAAGTGTTTTGAAGGTGTCCTAAATAGTGTGTAAGTACTCGTTTGTTAAACTCCATTCAGCAGTAAATGTTTTTCGAGTTACACATGGTACTAAAAGATAATAATCATTTGCAACACCCCAACCACTAACATGGAGACCAAAAACCACGTAATGTATCTTATTTTCGTTTATTTTATGCGTCTTCTTCTTTTATTTTTAAGTTACTTTAAAAATATGCGAGGGCAGGGCGATGGTGATATGATTTGATTTGATTAAACATAAACTGGGTACTTCACAACAAAGAAAAAAATCTGAAATGCGGTCTGTCATGCAAGGTATACCCTTGGGCTGATAGTTACAGTGCCTATCTTTCATTCATTTGGGTGCCAAAAACCAGATTGAATATGGTAAAAACAACGAATTTGTCAAGAAAAATGTATTACAAGGCTTCAAACAAAGATTCTCTTGTAAAACAGGCACATGGAGTTTTTGTAAGGAATGAATTGGAAATGCATTTTAATGTGTAAAAAATATGTAACTGGCCCAAGAATATTGGGAGTGCGAGCTGAATCAGAAGTGCAAGCAGCTCTGGTTAAAAAGAGAGGCAACAGAGCTGCGGGATCCTATGAACTAGTTATAGATATGGTTTCAATCATGTTGGATTGACAACATGATTAAAGTCCTAAACAAAGTGTGATCCTGGAGAAATCCCAGAAGGCTCACTAAATCATCTTCATAGCGCTACCAAAGAAACCAAGAGCGATTTAAGATGAACTTCAAAAGACCATGAGTTAAATGAGTCATATGATGAAGATTATATTAAGGATTATAATGATAAAAACACGTAGCAGAATAAGGTGGGAAATCGGTATTCAGCAATGTGGCTTTGTAAAGAACGAGGAACACGAAATGCCATGTTTTCGGTCAGAATGCTGAGTGTAAGAGTCCCTGAATAACAAAAGGATGTGTACTTATGCTTTATTGACTATACCAAGCCATTTGACAAGGTACGGTATTAAGACCTTTGGAACATACTTCAAATGTTCGATTTAGATGGTAATAACCTTCGACTGACACGAAATCTGTACTGGGGCGGACTACACGTGTGTGAATTTTTTTTGAACTAAGTAAATTTACCATGATTCAGATAGGAAGGGACAAACATATAAGTATATTGCCCAGACCTCTTTATTTTTTAAAGTAAATTGTCGGGAAATTAGAGGCTTAAAAGGCAGCAGCACTTGGGGATATAATTCCAGTAGCTAGTGCTGGACGGATGATACAGTCCACCTCCTTGATACACAAGAAAAGATCAAAGCACTGCTAAACAAGGTAAAAGCATAGTAAAAGGAAAGGCTTAAACATAAATTAAAAAAAACTCCGAACACTTGGCAGTCGGCGAAGAGAAGACGCCAAACTGTGATGTTTACATTAGGGGTTTTGCTGGCGAAGAAGAAGAGAAGTTTGGATGCCTAGGCAGTGTAATGAAGATCAATGGAAAGTGTGACTTCAATATTAGAGGAAGAAAAGGAATAACAAGACATTTCAGAGCTTCAAAGGTTTTTCCCATGTTCTGAAGTCATTTAATATCAAAGAAGAGAAAGAAAATTGTTCTAGAGAGTTTACTTTATATCTATGCTAATATAAACAAGTTAGTGTTGGACAGCAAATGGAAAGCCTTTAGAAGCAACTAAAATGTTCTATTGCCATATGGGAAAAGTATCCAAAACAAAGCACAAATAAAAGAGAGGTTTGGACATTAGTAGGTGGTAAAAGGAGTTTGGGACCATGAATTGAAAAAAGGCGGTTTGGAAACCTATCACGGGTTTAATAGAATGAAAGAGTAGCAGAAAAAGACAAAGATGGTAAATGTTCAGTCAAGTGTTAAAGAGGAAGAAGTGTGAGGTTTTGGTCAACGAGGTGGTCAAAAAAGCCAATGACAGAAGCGTGTGAACGTCTTGACCTTCGACGTCCTGAAATGTTATGAAACTTAAAAAAGAAGGCGTTTAATTGGATTTTGTACAGAAACAGCTCTTGTTTTTTCTGGCGAGAAATTAAACAATGAAATTAGGCAAACCAAGTGTTATGATCTTTAAGGGAAAGATGCTAAAGATTGGAACAGGTCACACCTTTTTTTAATCTACCTCTAAGGTCAATAAGTTGATTTTCGCATAGCCAACTTTATGTTATATATTGAATTTGATAAGCCACCAATTTATCCTTAATACTGTAAATTTGTATACATTTTTATTGCATATAGCGTATTATTTTAATCAATTGTGCGGTTTTTTTCGTCCTGTAATCTTGTGCTTTTTTTATAGTCAAAAATTGCTCCAGAGTTAAATAGTAGTTTTCGAGAATGAAGTTATCCCTGGTGTTTAAAGAAAATTTTTGTAAAAGGCTTAAGAGTTGCAAGATTGCTTTTTAATTGTACCAGAAATTTTTAATTTACTTATTCCTGTGTGATTTTTTGTAGTATATCATATAAGGACTGGATTCCAGGACTGGCTACACTATTCCAAGCTATTCCCTTTCCTAAAGAGTAAGTTTTACTTTATTGTATTTATGATCTAGTTTGTTTCCGTGTTGTGTATTTGTTTTTGATTTTGGAATTACCTACAAAATCCACTAAAAATTTCCTTAGCTTGTGTTTCCTCTCCGTGAGCTTTGCATCTGTTGTTTTGTTGAGGGGCTATGTTAAAGTATCTGGTTATTAAATGGACACAAACAAAATAAGGATGTCGTCAGCAAGGCAAACTTTAAAGAAAGAAAATGTCATGTATTTTAATATTTTGTGTATTTTACGAACCAATTGTAATGAATTTCCCTTTTTGGTTTATCGTCATTGATTTTCAAGAGTCGCCACATAGACGTGGTGTGTGTGCCACTGTTGTGTATGTGCTTACAGCCCACCTGGTTTGTGTACTCCGCTTTTTTTCTCCGACGTATTTGATAAAATTGTAGAGAGCACATCATATTATCATTGTCATTAATTGATTTTTAACTACCGCTGTTAATATTAATACGTGTATATATTATATATGTATATGAATGTAAAATTGATGATAATAATAGATATAAATTATGTATGTATGTATGTATAACATTGTTTTAAAGTCATGTTACCTGAAATGCAAGAAATCATACTTGGGTACCCGTCAGAGTTAGCAATTTTTTAAATGGGGTAGTTCATTGTGGGCACAGTTTATTGTATAAACCATAATTTTTTGATGAGCATTAAGCTTGTAATGCTCAATTGAAACTGACTGTTAGCTATTTTTGTCACAGATAAGTCTTATGCAACACCTTAAACTTGACCTATGATTTTTCAAAATGTGAGAGAACGGTACGATCTTGGTTGAATGCCTCTCAGTACGTTTTATCACCGGACTTCGTTTGAATATATGCTATATCACTACGGAATAACAGATTTTTAACAGGATTACAACAATTGCGTTTGGGTTTTTTTGGGCGGAGCAGTAATATTCGCACTGCACCAAGCTTTGAAACTATGGCGTGGCACATGATCTCGATTAATTAGATTCATTGACTTCTCATATTTTTTATTTTTTCACCTGCTTGATTAATTAATCAGAGTACGGGTAAGTTGAATAAATCGATTCATTGACTATTTCAGTTTCTTAATTAGTCAATTTGTATACACTGTAAATAGTACAGGATACAGAAATTCAGGTAAAGATGAAGCTATTCCATTTACAAATTAGAGCAATATACCACAATAGCGAAATTTTCTGTTTATAATACCATTGACCTTCCGGATTTACACTGGGTTTCTCATTTCTCCATACTGTTTTGACCATTTTCAAACATGCTTTTCATCCAGATCGCCAAATTTAAGCCAGTAAATGAAAGGAATTTTGTTGTTCTTGTGAATCGAAATCCTGCAGACAGACTGATACCTCAAAATTTGGTCAAACAACCTGATGGTGTGGAAAGAGAATGCCATCTGCATTATTCAGCGCTGGACAGAGTAAGTGATCTTTTGGATTTTGGGAGGGAATAGAAACAGAGCAGAGGTTCTCAGATCAAACAACTCCAACGAAAGATAATTTTAAGAGTGATGAAAAAGAAAGAAAGAAAACAAGTTTTATGTGGTTTAGTAAGTAAAACAGAAGGATTAATGGAATATATTAACCTCTCATATTGTGCTCAGGAGATAGGAAGAGTATATAGGAAGGAGAATGCTGGAAATGGATATACCTGGGAGAAGACGAAGAGGCAAAGCGAAGATAAGATATATGAATGTGATTGAAGAGGACATGAGAGCTGCAGGAGTGCAGCAACATGAAGCAGCAGACAGAGCGAAATGGAGGAGACAAATCCGCTGTGGCGACCCCTAAAGGGAAAAGCCGAAAGTCAAAGAAGAAGATTAACCTCTCATATTGTGCAGGAGTCAGTGATATTTAAGGCGAAGAGAATCGTATAGAATGTTTGAAAAATGCACTGATAGACATTTTGTTGTATTAAAAACCCCAGAAAACTGCTAAAGGAGCCAACTAGCTCAACAGTTGAAAAATTGACCACAGAATTNATTGAAGAGGACATGAGAGCTGCAGGAGTGCAGCAACATGAAGCAGCAGACAGAGCGAAATGGAGGAGACAAATCCGCTGTGGCGACCCCTAAAGGGAAAAGCCGAAAGTCAAAGAAGAAGATTAACCTCTCATATTGTGCAGGAGTCAGTGATATTTAAGGCGAAGAGAATCGTATAGAATGTTTGAAAAATGCACTGATAGACATTTTGTTGTATTAAAAACCCCAGAAAACTGCTAAAGGAGCCAACTAGCTCATCAGTTGAAAAATTGACCACAGAATTTGATGCGGTCTGTAAAAGTCTGTAATAGACCGCGAACAGAACTAAACAGCATCAATACTGATTTACTAACTATTGCTGATAAAAACGATCGTGTTTCCTATCTTCTGCATCCGGTTTGGTTACTGGCGTACTTAGCAGCAAAACCTAAACTGGATTAAAATAATTCCTGGAGCATGTATGATTTGGAAGAAGTGTCATTACTGCAAGTGCGCCGCAACCGCTTGTACATAACGAGAATTTTATTTTGTTTTAGTTGCCCAAGGATAGAGAAGTATCTGTCAAAACGTAGGGTTGCGTAAATTACCTGATCGATTACTTTTTCTTTTTTTTTTTTGTTTTTAACGTCATTTTCCCCCAGCAATTGGGGCTCAGACGGTGCCCTTCATAGGGACTTTTGATTTGGCTGTGAGGAATTTCTTGGCCGGATGATAATTCCTTAGCCAGATTGTTTTGACTGGGAATGTTAGGGTCACCTAACATTTCACTTATCAGCTACACTTACTCTATCATAACTTTTTATTAATTTTAACAGGGCACTGGAAAATGACGAGTTTGCTGGGTAAGTCAGCATCTTGAATATAATTGTAAGAGATATTTTCACTTAACATGGTTAAACAGGAAATAATAACTTTCATATTGATGCGAAAAAAGAAAATTTTGAATGTGAATTGCAGAGCATTTAGTCATGGTGTGTTAAGTAGTACTACAATTTGGCTTTGACCGTCTCTGATATAACACACACAGATATCTATATTTTTTTCTATGTGTGCGGATAGATAGATAGATGCATACGTACGTACATACATACATACATACATTACATACGTACATACATACATACATACATACATTACATACGTACATACATACATACATACATTACACACATACATACATACATACATACATACGTACATACATACATACATACATACATACATACATACATACATACATACATACATACATACGTTACAAAAAGCACACATATTTCACATATATATTTTACAGGCCATTCAGAACTCCAACAATAGGTAAAAATATAATCTGTTGATAGATTTGTGTGTTGAAGATAATAGATAATGAGATAATGGGTAGTAGGTAAAAATAGAACAACAGGACATAATAGGTTGGTAACACTGTTTAAATATGTTAGTCTTTTGACTTATAGTTAGCGAGGAGGAATTTGTTCATGTGGCGGCATTTAGCAATTAGTTCACTTCTTTTGTTTAAAAGTTCGCTTTTGTTATGGTAGTTAAAAATTTCACACTTTTCTTGTAAACAAAGAGAACATGTGCGTTCATTGGTTGTGTAGGTTTTGGCGTCTTTAATTATCGACCATTTCAGCTTTGGGGTGGTTTTGTTATTTTTTTGTGGTTTTCAAAATATTGATGAACTGTTTTTGTACTTCCTGTTTGTTAGTGACTGCTTATGGCCATTCCATCTGGTTTTGAAGTCTTTCTCTGATAAGCCTATGTAAACCTTCCTCGGCAAGTTGGGGGCGGTTACCTCACATATAAAAATTGTTTCTTTGCGGCAGTCGCCATTTAGGGGGCATTCATCTTTTAATCAAGAAAATTTCTAATAACTCCTTTGATGATACCAGCTACGATGGAGCGGAAACTTGCGAACTAATGGGTCTACTAATATTGAACAATCTATCTACATTGGTCTTTACAGAGATGGCTTTCTAAGAGCACGCTTTAATACAGCATGAGCCACATGTCTCACTTCCAATTCTTGACATCCTTCCCTGATTTTTCTCAACCATTGGAGAGGTTCTGCAGTTATTACTTTCTAGTTATTCACATCGATCTCCAGTAGTTTCAAATTGTTCTTCTGAATATCCTTAAACTTTTTTCTCAACTTGTGTTATGGTCTTTTACCTTTGAATAACTCACCATAAAACAATTGTTTTGGGAATCCTTCATCTTCCATTCTAACAAGGTGTCCGGGTCATCGCATCTTATTTTGAATTATGCACATCAAAATGCTGGTGCTGTTGGATCATTCAAGGACTTCAGTTTCAGGTGTGGAAGTATTGCAACTGATGTTAAGGATTCTGCTGATTCAAGTTTGCCTTAAACCTTCCTAAAAACTTGATTTATCGCCTATATGTAGTCCGCTTTTCTGAGCCATATAACAAAGAAGACAAAACGCATGCTTTATGAAAACTAACCTTTGTCTTTGATGTAATTCCTCCGATCTGATCATACACTTTCCTCCAGCTCACCAAAAAAAGAACTGGTTTTGGCTATTGTGTGATTGATGTCAACATGTAGAGTGTGATCCTTTCTCAGTGTACTACCAAGATGTACGGAACTATTAGTAACCTTTAATCCCTTCCCATCAACTAGAAAATGTGGTTCAGCATATGGCACTCAAGCTGGAGATGGAAACATAATGGAAGTCTTCTTGAGACTGATGTTGAGGCCAAAAGCTTTGCAAGCACTTAAAAGTGTGTTCATAATCAGCTGTATTTCCTCCCCTGAACGTGCAACAAGATCGGCAACATCTGCATACACAAGCTTACGAAGAAGATTCTGAAAATTTTTTGAGGTCGAATTGAGAAGGCGAAGGTTGAAATGCTTGCCTAAAGTTCGAAACCGTATGCCTACCCTAATTATCTCAACAAAACTCGCAGGACACCCACGTTTTATAAGAATCTTCCGGAGTGTACTACGGTTGGTAGTATTGAGAGCTTTGGTCAGATCAATAAAGACTTGGTATAGCGGTACCTGCTGCTTCATACATT
Source organism: Morbakka virulenta (assembly GCA_003991215.1). Classification (NCBI taxonomy): domain Eukaryota; kingdom Metazoa; phylum Cnidaria; class Cubozoa; order Carybdeida; family Carukiidae; genus Morbakka; species Morbakka virulenta. Next base: position 800,328 of record RDPX01000030.1, read on the forward strand.
TCTCCAGAAGTAGGGGAGCAGCGAATATCAAATCTGTGCCACGTCCAGGTCTGAAACAACATTGAGTTTCTGGAATGATTGAAGGACAGATCCAAACTATCAGCTGATTCGACAGAATCTTCGGCAGGACTTTTCCCACCACTTCAGATAGGTTGATACCTCTTTGGTCACCACACTCCGACTTGATCCCTTCCCTTTATAAACAGATGGATTATTGCATCCACCCAATCTTACGGAACAGTACTGCCATGCCATACGGCAAGGATGAGCATTTGAATTGCATTAGGGAGACTATCTCCTCCAAACAGCAATAGTTTGATGGGTATCCCATCGAATCCTGGTGCTTCCACAGTGTTAACTTCTTTCGTGGTATTTTTTGTCTCGTCAACACTGAAATCTGTCATCATCTCCACAGTGATATCCTTTTGAGGTAGACCATTAATAACTATTTTTTCTATTTCAGATGGATTATCAAACATCAGTAAAATGTTCTCTCCAGCATGCCATCATGCTTTCAGCAACTTTGAGCAGCGTGGAACCATGTTTAGATCTCAAAGGCACCACTGTTGGAGGTTGTGGTGCAAACATTTGCCTAATTTTAGTATACAAAGCTTTCAAATCTTTACAGTCGTAAACTCTCCGAACTTCGGCCTACATTTCGAACCAGTTTATGGTCAGTCCTACAATCTGCACCCCGCATAACTCATTGTTCACATGTCGTGAAGGTCACGCTTTCGTATGATGATATAGTGTGGTATATACCCATATTTTGATCTGGGATGCATCCATACTACCTTGTGGATGAGCTTTTGTTGGAAGATGTTGCACACTGCTATTTTGAATTATGTGCAGAGCTGGAGAAGAAAAATACTATTATCTTTTGCCTTACGAAGACCATATCTCCCTAAAACATCCCAGGCATTATGATAATTTCCAATCTGTGCATTTGTCACCGAGTATCATAAACGCATCTGCCTATGGTATTCCTGCGATACAATATCTCAAATCATGATAAAAGGCAATGATAATATCCTGACTATTGTCCAATGTAGGAGGATACACTGAAATAACAGACATGTAATGACCACATGTTAAAGGCGTTCTTAGACAAATTGATTCAATCACTAACTCCATAAGTTGTTCCAAAGTATTTGCGATCTGTGCCCGGATATCAAAACCTACTTGCGTGTCCTTTTTTACTCCTTCAGGCTTGCCTTTTGAGAAAAGTGTATACAGCACGTCTTTCAGTAGGCTGATATGCTTTACCTTCTTTAAGTGATCGTTTATGAGGTTATTTTTTCGAGTCACCTACGTCATGGTCATAGAACGGTTTCAATTATTTCCAACGACACGAGGTACTTTGTTTGGGGTTCCAGAAATTATGTGATCTCTGTTTCCTGCCACAAATTTAAATTCCAGTAATTCTGTACAGTAATTTAGTAGTCTAAAAAGAAAATAAATAAATAATTAAATACAAGCAAGGGGAAAAAAATAAATATGCTATTGGACGGCATATATTCTAAAGCATACATGATAACAAAGTGCCATACAAATTAACATTTATTTGGATGGGCGGGGGATTAGTCCTTCGCAAGGGATATTGGTTCCTCCCAGAACTGCAAAACCATCAAAATTATTAAATGTCTGCATTGCCCGTTTTGTTGATGATCCTTTCCTAGCCAGCACATTTATCACCTGTAATATACAATTATTAAAAGCGTCACTTGTGTTACACATAATATTGGCTATAATTGTATGTAAAAGTTTTATTTATTTTTGATTTGTTATTAGTGAAGTCCAGAAAGCAAATTGCTAGGAAACCACGAGAGAATTTTACGAATTGACCACTTATTTTATAAAAGCTTCACACTCTAATGCTAAGATGTATTTTAAGGCAAGTTTAACGAGGGATATTGCAGCATGTCGGTACCCTGTCGGTAATGGACGCCCCGCCAATGGACACTTGAAACAAATGCTATGCATTATAGATGTCCTTCGACAAACTGTAGCTTCTTAAAGTTCCTAAAACCTCTCAGGTGTATCTTAAATAATTCTTTGTTATAATACTTGTTTTAGCTTGGTTATTGTAAATTATTGTTAATTGTTTTGTTTAGAGAGTTTCTTATTTTATTTTCTATTTGTGCGCTATTTATAGAAACAGAAATAAAACTTCGTTTTGTTGTATTAAATAATACGAGCCCGTCAAAGTTTGCCAGTACCAACTTTTCTTTCAGTTCTCTTTATGTTTATATTTTACTAGGAAATGAGCTTCTTATTTGAATAGCCTTACTTTTTTTTACTTCAGGATAATACGGATGCTAGTAAAAGCTTTTGCAGAAGACCAACGATGCGAGGTAAGGCGAAGCATTATTTCAACTATTTTAAGTTCAAAGAACATTGCGGTACTTGAAAATCTGCAACAAGCCAGTAATTCATTTAAGGCATTTGATTCACTGGTGTATATTTTATTGGATACGTGGTTCAGCATTCAAACCTCCCTATGCCTGTGTACAGAAACTCTTGGAATCGCACCTTACAGTAAAAATATGGTGTAGTTACAACACAGGTACCTATATTGCTCACAGTTGTCAATCTTATATAGCTGTAATAGACCCCTGATAGAATGTAAAAGTTGACCTGCAACATGCGTCGCCGTATGGAATAGCTTAAACCCAGATTTTTATTGGCTCTTTTAAAAAACTGTAGCAACTTTGTTGTGTCTTAAGTTCTTATATTCTTTTTAAAAGCATATTACATCCCTGAGACTATTGAGCAAGCGTTTTATCTCTCTTTGAATGCCATCTAAATACACTTGAGCTGTTTTACTTTCTCAATATTTAAAGATTTTTTCCGTTCTGATTGCCTGATCTTAAGCAGCTGGAAGTAATCATCGGGGTTCTTTTGCATAATTCCGTTTTTCACGCATTCAAAAGATATAAATGACCCGCATTTTTGTAAAATAACTTCCCATATAGTTTTTTCCGTCTCGTATTTTTGGAAAGTTAATTTTTCTCCCTTCCCACTGGCAACATTTCTTCACGTGTTCTAGCCCAAAGCACTTCAGCACTTTTGCCAACAGATTTTTCTTTAACTGTCTGCCGCTGTTTTAACACACAGCTCCATAGTTCTAACCCATTTTTTGTCATATAATATAAAATCATTCCCATCAAACTAGCAGACCAGGAAAAGTTTCCTATTTACGTCTAAAGGACAGGCTTAGTTCTAATGAACTCAGAAGGAGATTGAATCTGGACAGTATTGGCAGCTGTATGCAGAATAGGAGGCTTCGTTGGTTTGGTCATGTGGAGAGAATGGACAAGAATACTTGGGCAAGTAGATGCAGAACAATCAAGGGGACAGGAACCACTGACAGAGGAAGACCAAAGAAAACATGGGAGGAAGTGATAAGGATGGATCTGAAACAAAAAGGTGTCAGCAGAGACCTGGTGAAGGATAGGATAACTTGGAAGTCAATTTCAAGAAATCGTCCAACACATGCTAGCATGTAAAACGGACGTTAAACCGAATATGATGATGATGATGATGATGATGATGATGATGATGATGATGATGATGATGATGATGATGATGTCTCTCTCGCTTCTGGCTGCACTTGATTGTTTGACTTACCAGCCAGGTTCCCCGGTAGTAACACGAGCAAAAATTTGATAACTGAATACTTTCTGGCTTTTAGTCCACCGAATTTTTCGGACACTGATGCCTGCTTTTGCTTTTTGCAACACCACTGTTGAATCCACTGTTAAATTCACTGTTGAACCCACTGTGGATTGTGACATATAAAAGCTTTTTCAACTTAAGACTAAATTTTCGGCTGACTGATTAGAATGGTTTTCATTCCATCTCCGAGATGTTTCTCGGAACTGTGTCGTTGCAAAAGCATCCTTTGATGCTGCTGCTGAATTAATTAATTAGATTCATATTGGCATTGACAGTTTTCTTCCAAGCCGTAGCTTTAGAGTAACGTCTCCTGATCTCCACGTTTCAATGTGTGCTGTTGATTTAGCTTTGCTCATCAGAAATTTTTTTGTCACCCTTCACACTGATGATGTCGGATCACTTTGCGAATTGCAGTTGCTCATGCTAAATCATTTTATGTACCAAGGGTATATTCGTTGCTTCACAGGCATTTGTAAGTCATAACTTCAAAAGCTTTACAATTTTGTTATCTGTACTGGTATGTCCGAGTCATGTTTTTCGTTATACTGTAGTCTCTTTGTTGTTTTTTCAGCTTTTACCAGCGACGGTGAGCCTTCTGATCTAAACAAATATTGCCCTATTACCTGTCAGCTAATATTGACTTCCAAAAATTAAAGCAAATATCAGATGCATGATATAATGAAGTTGTAATGCATGTTTCAACAATAATGAGCAAAGAAAGGTTGTTGTAGTGACTATGAAATTCGTTGTTATGTTCTGCTATACCACAATTAGTCTTTGCTGATTTGGGCATATGAAATGGATCAGATGCCAAACCTAATTAAAAGTAATGGTACAAAAGTAAATAAGGCAACCCAAAAAAGGGATGTCAAAAGTCCATTAATGGTATTATAATGCAATGGAGTTATGAAACTATATACCCAACCAACTGGGATGAATAGATGAAAACTTTGAGAGTTGTCATAAATAAAGTGAAGAAAAGATCTGTTAATAATGACCATCAGCTAAATGAACAAATGAATTTTGAATGCAGAAATAAAGTATTATAATGAAAATTTACCAGCTCTATTTAGATTATGATCCTTACAAGGTAACTGATTAAAAAGGCATCAGTGAACACAAATATATTGTTAAGAAATAGTCACTACAGTTAATTTAAATGGAACATTTAAATTAACTGTATGCAGACTTAAAAAGTCATTAAAGGAACACCTGGAAACAACCTGAGTCATGAATGACCCATTGATTAGTGTAGGAATGGTTTGCTTGAGACAAATGAGGTTAATAGGAAACATCACAATGAAGTTGGTTCCACGTAAACTGCAACTGGCACACTGCATGACCAAGAAAGCCCTCAGCTGATCTTTTGTGCCAAATGGTGGCATGAAATGCATTAGCAGGTCATCACACCAGCATTAAAATATAAAGTCAATTGGATGTACATATGAATATAGTTATTATACCTAATGCATATACACCAATTGATAGTTTGTATAAGGTATTGGATTATGTTATTTTGGTTAGGTAATGAGCTTTGGCAATCATGTATGACAGTAAAAATTTCAAAGTGTATTATTGGGAACATTATAAAAGGTATTGTGATGGCCACCTTATTTACGCTGTTGATAGCTCTCTGGTAAAACAAAGATAGTCAATACTTCTCATCACATGTACTATCAAGTCTTAAACTTTGAGAACTGAAATAAATAAACGTTTGGCAAATTATTTCTGGAACGTCTGGAATTTTTGGAAAGAATCATTCTATCTGAGCGAAGTGACAGTGTTAAGTGTGTGGTTCTTACTTTCCTCCAGCTACAAATACACACAAGCACACTTATCTAACCTTTGAAAGACTCAACCTTAGGGTATTACTCCAGAACCATTACTACTGGTCAAATAACCTGGTAAAAGTTCCACTTACAAAACTATAATTTAATAATGTAATAAATTTTTACTACTAGGTTCAGTCAGTTTCTCAAAGACTCATGCACATGTGCACTCTGTGGGAAGAATTAAAAATTATACAATCAAGCATATGATCCACTGGTAACACATCAAAGAGTAAGTTAAAATACCAATCACGTGAGGTACTTAAGAGGAAAACTAAATATGTTCAGGTTATGATGTGCTTATTTTAATGGGAAAAACACAGTGGGAATATTGGATTTGAATGAGACAGAAGAAATTGAGAAGTTAGCTTAAAGGTCATATCTCTTTATGATAAAAACTGAATATCTACTGGGTTTGACTTGTTTATTTAAACAAAATGAACCCAATTATGCATTATGTCCTGTTAGGAGGAGGAATTTTAGTATTTCACAAAAGAAATATTCTAATATTTAAATAACTCATTACTTTAAAGTCAAGCAAAAAGCAAATATATTTGGTATGTCAAGTTATGACTAACAATGAAAGCCAATGGCGAAGTTGTTTAAAGGTTATTTTAATAGTTTCTTTTAATTTCTCTATGGAAAAAAATTGGTATTTACTGAATGACTTGAATACCTTGTTGTCACCACTGCTTCAGTATACTGAATAGTTCACTTTGTGGCAGCAATAGCCTGGTCTTAAAGGGGTAGTTGGCTGTATATCATAATCATGAAGCAATTTAACTTTACAATTTGGATAGTTTAATTTTGAAGCAGATGGATTTTTAGACCTTTATTCTATGCCCTTCTGATCAATGAGCTTTTCCGGTTGCCGGGTTTAAGTTTTAAGTGTTATTTTCTTTGTAGGATTACGAATGCACTTGACAGTTAACGTTCTTAATTAGTTGGCATTGTGCTTTTGTTTAGGTTCACCAATGTCTTTTACCAATTCGTGACGGTAAAGAAGGATGGATTGATTTGGTAGGTCCAGAAGGATTATGCTGTACGGACAATGGGAATCTTTTTTCTTACGTGGTAAGTGAGACCAATTGGTTTAATTCTGAGGTGCTGCTCTGCTTTTTGTATGTGCTTGTGTGTGTGTGTGTGTGTGTGTGTGTGTGTGTGTGTGTGTGTCTGGGTCTGTGTCTGTGTGGGTCTGTGTCTGTGTGGGTGTGTGTCTGTGTGGGTCTGTCTGTGTCTGTTTGTG
>RDPX01000030.1:816474-835707 GCA_003991215.1 Morbakka virulenta
GGAGATACATATCGCCCTGATCTGTTAGTAATTGATAAAGGAAAGATTTATATTCTAGAACTTACAATCGGCTTTGAAACAAATATTGAAGTGAATTCGAAACGTAAATCAGAAAAATATGAATTTCTGCTAAGATTTCTAGGCAAAAATTATCAAAAAGTTATATTTGTCAATTTAAGCATTGGCGCGATAGGAGCAATCGGAAAGAGTACACATTCGGTAGCGAAGATGTTAGCGGAAATAAGTTACGATAAAAGCGAAATCTCATATATCATAAAGAAGATCATATGTGTGGTAATTCGAACCACATATTACATATTCTGTCAACGTAGTAAGACATGGGATCAGCCTCCCCTCCTTTATTGGTGACTACGTTACTCTGTGCGTCCCTGATACCATGCCTTGATAGTGAGTGGTATTTCTTATGGTAATGATGTAATGTATACACGGCATACAATTGTATTAAGTGATAACATGGAAAAATATATGCTTGAAGTTTAAAAAAAAAATTATTATTATTATTATTGAGTGGTGGAGCAATACGAGCCTATGGGGGACTCAGGGGTAGAAACTCGAGCAAACACATCGGACTCCCAGCCCGATAAGGGTAAGCTGGGTGCATGCATCACGCCTAAGTGTGTGTGATAAAGTGATGTTAATAAAAATACAACACATGACCTTGTAGGTGGGGCCTGGTTAGGTTTCCCAGTTTAGGTGACCCATTCTGCTTAAAATGGCCTCCGTAGCGAGGCTTCACGCAAGACCTCAGGACTAAGTAACAAGTGCGAACTCGGTACCCAGCCCTTTAGAACTTGATATCCACGCTCACGACACCTAATTATGATGCTCCCATGCTACTCCCGCCCTTTAAACAGAAATGCATGATGTGTCAGCCCTTTCAGGACATGCACAACTGGTTTAGGTCAGGCAACTGACTGGAAAGTCTGCGGTTTGAGCGGGAATGTTTGATCTAGCCCATGCATAATTACCAGGCAGAACTAGTTCGTGTACCCCACCAATCAATTAATATCAGAGGTTATACGTCTTACGACGCTACGCCACTTGGTAACAATAACAGTCAGTGCCTGGTGTAATTATCAGGGCAATTTGACTACACAGGGCAGGGGGGTCAGTGTCCCTTTCCAGCAGTATTAGGCAGTACTAAATTACACCGGCCAACTAAGGCAAGTTCAACTTTTCCAACTGTTCCCGCCAGGTTTACCCAGCTCGACTAGGGCAGGAGCGCTGCTCCCTGAGGAATTGCCAGGCGACCTGCTGGTCAAGGCACTTTCCGTCTACCCTAATTATTATTTCATATTAATAATGATTATTATTATTATTATTATTATTATTATTATTATTATTATTATTATTTATATCAATTTTTACTGTAAAAGATTCCTTTTAGAAACCAGGTCCAGGTCTAATTCGTACCTTTAGAATTTTTTATGAGGAATTGAATCGGTCGTGGTATTCTATGTTGTGCGGTAGCATATCGTCACCTAGTCCTTACCAATACATTTTTAACCGATGTAGTTTTAATAAGTCTTTCGGTCGCAAAGTCCCTTAACGTTCAGTATACATATTACTTCTTCGACTGTACTGTAGAGTTTTTGCTTAAGTTATTTTGCTTTGAATGAGATTATGAAATAGCTTATATTTAAACGGGGGCAGAAAAGAGAAAAACTACGTGTATTATTCAGTAATTAATAAACGTACAACTTTTATTATACTGTATGTAATTAAGGAAAGGAGCCGTCGCTTAATGGTTAGTTCAGTTCCACTGTAACCAAGAGGTTTCGAGTTCGATTTCCGAGCAGGTGAAAAGAATTTGAACTTAACAAAAGAAAAAGCTATTGGTGGGCGTCAGCAAGGGCATCCGGTCAAGAAATTCCTCACTGCCAAAACAAAAGTCCCGCTGAAGGGCGCCGTCTGAGCTCCAATTGCTGTGGAGAAAGTTGTTGTTTTCCAATGGTTTAAAGGTTTGTTAATTGTCATTGCGAGGAAGCTGCTCTATTTTTCAATCAGCGGAAGCTGTACTCATCTGCCCTTTGCATTCGCTGGCAATGATTCGCATTAATGAATTTCTGCATTTTAGGATGATGATTTGGGGCGCGTTTTACACACAGGATCATTTGGAAACTTAGAAACGCTGAACTTGGCTTTCACAAGAGTAACCAGTGCCTGTGCTGAGTATTTGATCCAGTTGCCTGCCCTGTTGCATTTAAATTTATGGGCGACACAGGTATGAATGCTAATTTTTCACGCTGAAAACAATTTATATGTTATTGTCACGAACAAACACCCGAAAACTTGTTACCTCTTCATTTTGAAAGCGTAATTTAAGATTGATATTTTTTTTATCCTGCGGAATTAAATCCCGAGCATTTTTAAGGAATTTTTTTTGTGAATGTGCATATAAAAATCGTAAAGCATTGTTTCTGTTCCTGGAATAAGTAGCTCCGTTTTGTTGAAGTTTAAGATTACTATTTTGAATGCATGAGTTAGTCGCTGTCGCATAACATCAAAATACTGGGGGTTAGTGCTCCCAAAAGACGTTTATGGAAAGAAGTATTTATTCCTGTTATTTATCATTTTGAAAATTTTGGATGCGAAGCGTATCTCATGGGTTTAAATTATATTAAACAATATAGCGAAATGCTTTTTAAAAAAATCATACAGACCACAATCATCAATCATACATGATCACCATACGACACCACCAATTTTCGACCCTCTTGTTGGTGTTATTTAGGAATGGTTTCCAGGACAGTAGCCTAAGGTCCAATGCCCCTTATTATGTTATCTATGAATGTATTACACTGTTTGACTTACAAACCGTTACTCTTCTTATTTCCTTGTTCCGAAACGTTAATAAAATTACTTATTGACCATACCAATACTTTTTTCTTCAGTTTGGCGACCGAGGTCTACAGTTAATAGCTGAGCATTTAGTTCACCTACAGACTCTGAACCTCTGTGAAACACCAGTCACTGATGATGGCTTATTGATCCTATCTCTAATGCCAAAGCTGGTAACCTTAAACTTGAATAGCACAAAGTTATCAGCTGTAACATATGAGCGCTTAAAGGTAAATATAGCATTTTAGTGATTAACGTATTAACTCTACAAAAATGTGAGCTTCCTATGGTAGATACATACAGAACATGGGTCTCTCCTTTCTTTATGTGGTAGTATATGGTTCACCAATGTCAACATAAACCAAGGCGTTTCTTTGCAGTTTCTTTGGTTGAAAGGCGACTAAGCGTGTTCGTGCTTCGCTTCCGTTGTGGCATTTAAGTGAGCTACCAGTGTTTTTCTTTTTTTATTCCCGTTATTATGAAGTAAATATGAAAAATATAGTTAGGGCGTGCAGGCTACATAGAAAACGTTTGGATGCATTCAAGTATTAGATAATATTTCATTATGTACTTAAAAAGGAAAACCTGTTACGGTAATTTTTGGATGCTTGAAGCCTTGCATAGTGTGAGACCTGTGAGAACAAGGTACTTAAAATTAAACAATGTTATACAAGATTTATTACAGACACGTTTTGTGTTTATCGCACATTCTGATGTGCAGAGCGAAGTAAATCTAACGTTGGAATTTTTTTATTACTACCAATTGGGCATTGGCCGAAATATTCCGTAAGAGTATCGTTTGAATGAAACTTTTTTGAATGGAAGAATGAGCATTAATAAAAGATATTCAAAACCTGCAGGAGGCGTAGACAATTATCACTTAGCAAGTAGACAAAGCAGTAAATTTATCATCTTGTGTCTTTAAGAAAACAAATAAATATGTTAGTATCCCTTGTAGAAATTTGGAGAGGGAGGTTTTTTTCAAGGAAGGTAGCAACAAAGCAAGCGTACGCTGGTGTAGATTGAATAAAAACTGGAGTGGTGATTTGTATGGTGACGATTTGCCCTCCAGTTTAACCAACAAGTTTCCTAAGCAGGTTTTTTGTAATGATGAGGCAAAACGACGGTCGTTTTTTTTTGTGTTTTAATTATATCGTGGATTTTTTTTTGTATTGTAGAATAAGTTAAAGGGACTACGAAATGTCGACATTGGCTATACCGATGCATGGTAGCAGGAATGAATATACTATTTGGTAATGTTATAAGGAGCCAATGAAGCTTAGCTATTTCTTTCGAGTGGGTCAAATTTTAAAGCACAGGACCATATACTAACTCAAGTAGAAGCTGGTATCAAACCTGACGTGTCATATGTTTTGCCCATTTACAATTAGATTACTGTGAAAGCTGAAGAGTAGATAGGACGATCGGAAAAATCTTAATCACATGGTATGGACGGGCAATGCAAGCTACCAAGGTTCACGCAGTTGTTTTATTCTGCATAGCACAGATTGTACGTTATTATTTACCAAATACACAACTTTCTTTGCACTGATCTTGCACTGATCTACCTATTAAAACCCCATGTTGAAAAAGAGATATCACAGCTGGTTTTATTAAAAAGGTATTAAAAAGGTATTACGGTTGATTGTACACAATTTTGAAAATGGTTCAGATATAAAATATTATTTTATTCGTAGTTTGTGGTATCTGGTCGATGTTAGTACACAAACATTGCATTATTCTTTAGTTTTGCACTACGGAATAGAAAAACACAGACATTACACCAACTGTACTTTATACACATGCATTGTTACTTAGCTGAAGTGATTGTATATATTGTCTAAATACACGTGTTGCAGTGTTGATACTGTAAAGTGTGTCCTGTCACCTTGTAGACATGGTTAAAACATTGCTCTAATCTAATCACTCTGGAATAGCGAAATAAGCAATTATGGGTGAACATAGCCTTTCCGTTATATTTAAGCTTGAAATGAAATATTTTGTTTAGAAGTAACGTTACTGTTTTTATTTGTTATGATTTTCAAATATTGTGTTGAAATCAGAGCTTAGGCACGTCGTCAAGTTTCTTAAAAAGTAGACTTAATGGTGTGCTTTAAGGCATGCGTAAGACGCGTGAAGTAGTAGTTCCCCTAGTGAATGGGGATAATAGTTTCGCTTTTAGACTAAGTGAATTCAGAAGAAGGATTTGGCAAAGATAATGAGTTAGCTTGCTCTACGTGCGCTGTGAGTGTACATCAAAATTTTGTTTTTTTTTATTTCAAATTTGTTGTTTATTGTTGGTTTAAAAACTAGAGAGTTTTGTAAGGGAATCCGTACTTATAATTTGTTATCTCAGGAAAATTCTATATTTTAAGGTTCTTATGAAGTCTTGTGTTTGATTAATCATGATCTTAAAACATGTTTTCAAAACCATATTTAGAATTGAGTGTCTTTTGCTTACTGCCAGATTTCAAGGCCGAGTTAAAACGTTATCTAAAGCAGATCATGTTTCAGAGAGCCCAGTTGCATCAGTATTACTAACCGTGTATCTTGTGTTTCCTGACAGATTTTAACGTTGCATTTTAACAACTTGTTTGGTCGAGCGTGATCTCAAAGATAAACCCACATTCCCAAACGTATATACTATTGTAAATTTCAACGTTTAAATATAACCGTATTTAACTGATTTTGATTTAGTCAATCCCAAAGCAGAATCCTTATTCAGAATTGTTTATCTTACGTTTTCGGAAGTATTTCAGTATTGTAGTAAGTAGTCTTGTTGAAGAGATAATATTCTTGTAAGATTGCCCTTGTTTTTAGTTGAATCGTTTATATGGTTGGTTGTAATGTACTTTTTTTGCTGAGATACCGTCTTGAAAAGTATTCATTCAATGTTGTTCTTTTACTTTGATTCTTACACTGCAATTATCATTTTTGTTTGTTTGAGTCAGGTTAATTGGATTTATTTTGCTCCCTTCTGCTAATCTTTGATTTGAGTGAAGGAAGAAAGTGTCTGATGAATGAATAACGCCAAGTACAACAACGTGTTTAAGAAATTTGTCACAAGGTACATTAGGCGTTAGGTTTCAGTAGCGGCAGAATATCCCATGACATTTTAGAAAAAAATATTACGTCACACTGTACTTTTCCTAAATCTGGTCGGAATTAGAGCTCGCAGTAGTTCAGCAGCTTTAAAAGAAGCAGTGCTAATAAATAATAACACGAGTTTTAATGGAAATTTGGTTGATGTTGCTAGGAGAACCGAGTCTTATCGGCTTTTATTTTCTGCTGGAAGCTGTAAATTTATCTTAAAGATTGATTTGCTAGGTATATGAAAAATAACCGCCTAAGAAAATCTGCAATATTTTTCCAAATCACTAAAATGTTTTGATTTTTGCAGGATTACGTTTTTTAGCTGTTTGCAATCGCAATATTACGTTTTTAAAGAATAACGGGATTTAAACGGGTTGATAGAGAAATGCTAAGAGAAGTCAAAAAGGTTAACGTGGTTCTTCATACGATAAGGACAGATAATTTAACTGGAACTAACAACCTTTTGAAAGCCTGTTCAATTTGTATTGGTAAGAAGGTTGGACTTGAACCCCTGCAAGAATATAACCAACTAAAACGTAAGGAACCATGGCGGAAAAGACGAATAGATAATTCTATAGAAGTGATCAGGAAAGAAATAAGTATAGTTGAAGGAGGGAAGGAGGGAAGGAGGAACCACGTTGGAATAAGAAGTTCCAAAATCTGGAAAGAGATTATTCTATCCGGAAAAAAGGAGTAAACATAGTTACAGAAGAACTGAAACAGGGGCTGCAAGCCAAGAGTAAGAAAGTTAAACATTACCAACAAAGAATTAAGCAGTTAAGGATAAAACAGAACATTTCAGACTGATCAAAAGAGTTGACCAGCAACTGAGTGGCAATGAAAAACGTGATGAGGAAGAAAGGAAACAATTTTTGGGTGACGTGAGGCAAGAATGTAAGACATAAAGAAGATGCTGAATGGTTAGAAGAACTAGAAAATCAAGCAGGGCTGAATGAAAAACAGAATGCATTAACAGTAGATATGAAAACAATGCAGACGAAGAAGATCCCAAATTTGACAAGTCCAGGACCTGAGCCCAAGGCTATTGGCGGAAACAGTTGAAAGCGCTTCATGATAGAATGGCAACTCGGATGAATCACCTTACTGTTGGCGGAGGTGAAATCCCAAAGTGTATGACGACAGGAAAAACGGTAATGTGTCAAAAAAGGACTCGAAAAATGGAACTGCCGTAGATACCTACAGACCTATATCTTGTCTCCCATTTATGTGGAAACATCTATAATATCAAACGACATGAATGAGTTTCTTGAGCGTGAATGGGAACTCCCGCCTGAACAAAAAGGATGCCGCAAGAAAAGGAGGGGGGACAAATAAGCATTAGATAAGACTGTCGTGAAAGATTGTAAGCAAAGACACAACTTTAGCCATGGGTTGGATCGATTACAGGAAGGCCTACGATGAGATTCCACATCCGTGAGTAATAGAAAGCCATGAGGTAGCAAAAAAAACCAGATAAATTAGTTTTACTGAAAAGTCAATGAGTAAATAGAAAGTATATTTATCTGCAAAGAGAGTTTTGGGAAAACGTTAGAATCAGGAGTAGTGTATTCCAAGGAGAGAGTTTGTCAACACTTATTTATTTGTACTATGTTTGATTCCTTAAAGTCATTTTTTGAGGAAAGCAAAGGATAGATACAGCCTCAAAAAGTGGTGAAAAATTTAATCATTTATTTCTTGCGGATGATTTGAAGCTTTATGGGGAGCATCAGAAAGGATCGAATATGTTGATATCTACAGAAATATTTAGCCATGATATGAAAATGGAATTTGGAATCAAGAAATGTAGTATTTTGATTTTGTAATTAGGATAAATTAGTGGAACAAATGGAGTTGTATTGCCATAGGGGGAAACGATAAAGGAGATTATAAAGGAGGGTATAAGTACCTTGGAATACTAGAAAACGACTCAGTGATAGAGAAGAAAATGATTCAGACGTTCAAGAAAGAATACTTGAGAAGGGTCGCACTTACATTGAAAAGTAAATTGAATGAAAGAAACAAGATCAAAGCAGTCAACACATTGGCTATATCCCTTATCAGACATGGTGCAGAAATTTTTTAATTGGAAAACAGACGAGTTGGATGAAATACATCGGAAAACTAAAAAGAGAATGACAATGTACACAGGACTCAATCCCAAAAGTGACGAAGACAGGCTACATGTTCCACGAACTAAAGGCAAACGGGGTCTCATAGGATGTATGAATGCTATCAAAACGGAGGAAAATGCCTTTTGGTGGCTTATAAAACACCACACAGAACCGATGATTGCACTGGACAAATTTTTTTCAAAAGTTTTCTGCTATTTTAATATCTTATTGGTTTTCCGGGCAATTGTGGAGTGCTGATTCCGAATCCGGAAGAAAAAATTATATCTGTGGTGTGGTTTTCGTGTTATGCAATAATGTTGAAATTACGTAATGACACATTTTGGGCATATGTTGACATATTGCCTTGGGGGTTGTGAGATGCTCGAAGTGTCTGGGGATGTTCTATCCTATGTTTATGTCGTCTACATTAGCGACATCTAGCGGTCGATACGTAAAGGTTATGTGCGTTGACACACTTCCGTCGTGTAAACTTATCTGTTTCGATGAAACATGTACATTAACGTGTACAATACATGTATAATTATATTGAATTCAAACTGACTTGAACAACCCACTATTCGTAAATACAATCAAGATACAAAGTAGTACAACATTATGCAAACTACTTTAGTAATGACAGGCATTAATCACACATCGAAAGCCATTTGCAGCATGTACAGTACAAGGTCATAATTCAACAAGTTCGAAAAAAATGGCTTGCTTTTCCCGTTGTGGATCCCAGCAGCCTTGATAGCGATGCTCGATTGTTGAGATTTTTTGGTGAAAGTGCTCGCCGCGCTTGTCACTGACTGCTCCAAGGTTGTCAGGGAAGATGAGAGTGCAAGTAGTGGAGTTTCAATGTCATACGCCAGCCCATTTTCTTGAGAGATTATTGATAAGTTGTACATAGTTCTCTGACTTCGTATTGCCGAGGAAGTTAACAATCACAGCCTTGAAGGGCATCCAGGCTTTCACCTCCTTCGGAGCTAGGAGCTTTGAAAATTTTTCTCGCTTTCAACGTCACTTCATTGATCTTAGGGAACTTCTCTTCTATGAACTTGAATCCTTTGGTCTCCTTATCCATCGCTTTGACAAACTTTTTCATTAAACCCAATTTAATGTGTAATGAAGGGAGCAGAACGCGTTCTGGTTCCACGAGAGGCTTGTCTTTCAGGTTCTTCTTTCCAGGCACGAAGTATTCTCGCTGTGGCCAGTTCTTTTTCTTGTAATGCTGGTCGTCGGCTTGACTATCCCAAAGGCAGAGGAAACAGCTGTGCTTCGTGTATCCACCCTGAAGGCCCAACAGCACTTCGATTACCTTGAAATCGCCACATGTGGTCCACTTGTGGTCCTGGTACTTTTTGAGGTCAAGGACAATCTGCATCGTGTCGTACGTTTTCTTCGTGCCAACAGCGTGCGCGATAGGGATACTTGGACTTTCATTCCCGTTGTGGAGCAGCACAGCTTTACAACTCGTGACTGAAGAATCAATGAACAATCGCCAGGTGTCTGAAGTGTAGTCGATGTCCATCGTGATCATCAGTCCAACAACATCGACACAGTGACATACAAATTTTGTAATTGAGAAGAACTTGGCTATTTCTTGTTTCCCTGTACGAAACGCAGTTATCCGAGATGATGGACCAAGCATGTTCCAGTCATTGAGCAGTGATGCAAGTATTTCTGAGCGCTGCTTGGAAAGCATCAAATCGCACGCGAGGTCATTGAGCTCGGGTTATAAGGTGTACCTTGCTGTCAGAGGCTTCATAGCTGGATCCAGATGGAGAATTGCTGGGGTCGGGGATTGAATATTGAGTGTCCTCCCTTCGTGAGGAGCCAAGTACCGGCAGGCGATTATCATGTGGCACTGGTCAAGTGGCAGACCTAACTACTGCATAGCTTGTGACTCTCCTCACTTTCCCAATTCTATGAGTAAACTGAATCAAACAAAAATAACAATCTGATACATGATTAGTTGGCTCACTCCAGATCATAGGTACAGCAAAGGGCATCTTCTTTCTGTCCCCCTTCACCCAGTGATGCAGTCCTCTAAAGCATGAGACACAACAATTTCGAGGAGCCCTTGTCTTATCCAGGTCTGGTTTGCAGTCCAAGTATTTTTCATAGGCACTGATAATAACATTGTAAAACTTCCTCCGTCTAGATACCATGGTATAATTTCCACAAATGTTGCAAAAGTTATCTGATGAGTTCTTGCAGGAAGGACGAGTTTTAGGTGGCATTTTTAAGCTAGAAAGAGTTCAATGCAATTAGTATGGCTTTCAAACCACAGGCAAAGGAAGTAATGGACTATCACCAGTCCCCGATAGTGTACTAGTATAATTACTGTACATGTAGCTTCAACACCAACGGCAACATTGGCACAAAGTTGTGTAAATATTCCACGCTGTTCACAGTACCATATTTACGCAGTCAAAGTTCTACAACGTTCATGGGATTGGGAAGGTCAAATAAACAAACTCTCGATTACGTAATATTGGAAAAATTTTAAATGGCTGTAAAAAAAAACCCAATCCATAGAATTTTTTAAAATGCCATATTCGTAATCAGAGTCCTCGATACGCCTAGAAAATATCATCTACGTGAAAATCGCATTTTGAATGTTGTCCAGTGTTATTGTTATACAAAATCAGAATGCAATGGATGTCGAGCAATCCATTGAGCCAGCAGACTACAAAAAGACAGGAGCTGACAACACAATTTGATACAGTAGATAAATGATATAAACACATGCCTGATGGTGCAACGGAAAATGAAATGGCCAAGATCGTGTGGGGTTTTACTTTCCAGGGAAGGTAAAGTCAGAACAATACACAAATAAATCCGCGCGAACTTGAAATACCAGTTGGCATATGGCACGAAATTTTCAGCTTCTTGGCAAAAAGTTCTAAATGGAATTATGGCACGAAATTTTCAGCTATTTGGCAAAAAGTTCTAAATGGAATTCTTTACATAATAAAAACCAGAAGTGAAATAATGTAGCATATCGTCCGTCGCGTGGTAAAACAAAGGAATGCGTCCCCCACGAGAGCCAGACCAGCTTGCGATCGCAAAATGTGCGACTGAAACTGCAACCTCAATTAACAATGAAAACTCTGATGGTCACCAAACACAGAAAAGCCTACTAGCTGACCTATCTAGAGCAACACTACTAAAGAAAATAGCAAAAGAAAAAAGACAGAGTTGAAATAGAGAGGATTATGTATGAGTTACGTATGCTTTTTAGATATCTGTAGAAAAACCGGTGAGAACCCACAAGAAATGCTTTCAATTTATGGAATAACCGTAATTCAACTACTAGATCCAATTAAACTGGCAAATGTAAAACTAAATATATTTCAAAATAAGAGATTAATTGGGTTTTAACTGATATTCAGGAGAGGGTAAGAGAAGAGTTAAGATCTGTTGAAGAGGGGCCAAGAAATATAGTAGAGTGAAATAAAAGGTTAAGATGATATCCCTATTTGATTAAACGTTTGATAAAAAAATTCGATCAATGAGCTTGTGGAAATAATGGTGTTCGGTATTACAAGGTCTTTGATGAACATATCGAAAATAGGTCTGTCAATAGCAGAGACGTGGGTGTTTTGAACTACTAATAATTCAAAGGAGTATTGTTGATAATACTGAATTTTTTTATTTTTTTATTTTTTAAATGCAAATATTGATAACTTCGAATCAGTCAGTATGGAAGAGCGCGAAAATCTGATCAAACTCAAAATTAAGAAAGCACAAGAGAAATAATTATTTAAGACAAACTTGGCTTGACAAACAGAGATTTGGAAGCAAGTTACATGGAGCATAACTGAACTTAATTTATTATGCTTGCGTGAAGAAGATTGAAGAAAAACTTTGCATCAAACACCAGCTTTCTGAGAGGAGTAAGCAGCATAAGAAACCAAAGCTGAAACGTGATATCAATATTAAGAGAAATAGAGAACGGAAAAGACCCAAAAACAAGAAAGTTTAAAATACAAAATAGCTCACAATGGAAGAAGAACAGAAACAAAAAATGGAAGTGAAAGCTCAAGAGACTAAGAGTAAGAAGGTACGAGAAACGCAATAGTTTCTACCGGCAAAATAAGATCGTTCAAAGTGATACCAAATAGTTTTATAGAGAAATAAATAAAAAATCAAGTAACAGTTAAAGTAGTACCATCTGAAGAAAGTATTGAAGGATTTTGTAAAGGTAAATGGGAAAAAGAAGAGAATTCTAATAAGTTGAAATGTTGGATAGAGAATATTGAAAATGTGAATGAAAATGTACACAACCAGGCATGGGAAGAAATTACAATAGTAAAATTGGAGGTCGCAGTATTGGAGTTTCAAAAATGCATGTCACCCGAAGTTGCTGAAGTCCCAAATTTCTGGTTAAATTCATTGTCATCGCTCCATTCAACACACATAACTCTGCATAATGATATTATGCAAAACCCTGAAAAAGGGCCTAGGTGGTTATATGAAATAAAAAACATTCTTGTTAGCTAAGAATAAAGAAACTAACGACCTCAAAAATTAACGGCCGATTACAGCTTTGTTGACTACATACAACCTAGTGACATTAGACTGGCAGGACTAATTTACATCTTGAACAAAATAGGCTTTTCCTCCTCGAACAGAAAGGGTGTAGTAGCAGGTCTTATGGTTGCAAAGACCATTTTTGATCAACAAACGATACTTAAAAACTGTATGAAAAGGAAAAAGAACATGAGCTGTTGCTTGATTGACTACAAACAAAGCTTTTGATAGCATTCCACGTCAATGAGATATTAATAGCTTTAGAGCTTTATAATGTATTACCTAGAGTAATTAGTTTTCTGAAATACAACATGGAAAAATGGAAGACATTCCTGATCCTTACACATGAGAACGGAACACTAATAAGTAATGTCTCCAGCATCATGTAGGGGATTTTTCAAAGAGATTCGTTATCTCCCCTTCTCTTCTGTATCTCACTCATATCTTTGTCTTCAGAACTGAATCGTACAAGTCGTGAATACAAGGTGGGATTTTACCTAATCTCCCATTTGTTTAAAATGGATTATTTAAAGTTGTTCGCAAAAGATAATGAATTTGAGGGGTTGTTGAAAATTGTCAAAGGATTCAGAGATTATATTAGTATGGATCAAGTATCCCAAGGCTACGTTTAGGAAAGAAAAGCTAATGAAAAGTAATAATAAAAGACGACGAAAAGACAAAGATTAAAGACCTAGAATAGGAGGAAGTGTAAAAGTACCTTGTAAACGAATCAAGCGGAATTCAACGCGTGACAATAAAGGAAAAACTTGAAAAAGAGCTTGCAAGAAGGATCAGACCGATTATCAAAACTGAGTTAAATTCAAACAATAGTTTCACTCCCTTTCAACATGTTAGCCGTTCCCATTATCACACACAGTCTCATCATTATTGATTGGAATTTGAGTGAGATAAAAGAGACTCGACTTTAAAATCAGAAAAATGTTGACAAGTTACTACATGCACCATCTTAAACGTGATGCTCATCGTCTTTAACTCCCCAGGAATTCTTGGAGAGGGTGTTTGACCCAGCTGAAACTCTCTTTTCAGACAACCACGGTTGGTTTTTGAAGGGACTTAAATTTATTTGCTGGTTGGTTGCTGAAACTCGTCTTAACGCATGAGGAACAAAGAACGTCATATTCTGTTAAAGGAAGCTAAAAAATTTGCACGGGAATAAGATCTAGATGTGGTAATTCAGTTTCATGGAGAAATGAAGAATGTCGAAAATGCTAGTCTATGGAAAATGCCTGGAAACCAAAACCATCGCATTGCCAACATGCACTACGAATCGAGAAAGCAGACGTAAACGTTGTTGACACACATCAGTGGTTCCGTAGTGCTAATTTGAAGGTGGAGACAAAAAGGTTTATTATCGCTATTCAAGATCAGAGCCTTTTTGCAACGAATTATCAGGCAAATATTGTTCACAACGGCGTGGACCCTCAGTGAAGGTTCTGTAATTAAAGTACAGAAACCTTTGAGCATTTCATTTCAGGATGCACTATTCTTGCCCCAAACGAATACACCAACCGACACGATATTTTTGGGCTCTGCGTATGCTGCAAAAGTTTGCCACCACTTATTGGTACACCCAAAGTGACTATCCTATAGAATCTTCTAATAAGAACCAACTGAGCAATAGAGACCAACAGACCAGATATTGTTATTAAGGATAAATTGAGTAGATTGTTATTTAGAAGATGACCGTAGATCTTTTCAGCAAGATTCCAAAAAGCAGCTTCCACATCATTGGTAGACAAGCTATCGGTCTATAATTACTAGCTACTGTCCCCTTTACAGAATCCTTCTGGATTAAAACTGTCCTTCCCTTGACCATCCAGTCTGGTACCACGCCTGACGTCAGACACTCCTGCAGAGCTGTTGCAATAGACGAGTGTAGCGAGGGGAACTTTTTGAACCAGTAACCTCTGACCCAGTCAGGTCCAGGGGCTTTCCAGTTCGCCATCTTCCTTATCTCTGCCTTAACATCTTGCAGAGACACCATGACCTTCCCTTGTTTCTCTACGTCTGCAAACGTTTCCCTTACATCACCCAACCAACTTGCTTTCTTGTCGTGTTCCTTTTCCTCGGACCAGATACTACTCCAGAACTCTCTTGCCTCGTCTGCATTAGGAACAGAGGATTCCGTCTTACTTCCACTGCCATTAAGCTCCTTGCAGAGTTGAGATTGATTCTTGAAAAGGTTGTCCTGCCTCCTCGCAAGGCTTTTTCCAACAAACTGTCTAATATTAGCACTAGCAGAAGAAATTTTGTTCTTCAGCATTGTGCTGACTGTCATCGTTCCCTTCACTACAAGCTGATACTTCCTATTCAACCGATCACGAACAACCTGACGAACCTTATTCCCTTGCTTGATCTCTTCAATTCGTCCAAGATCTTTCCTCCACTCGCCAATGCTCTTTTCCAGCCTCCTCTGTCACCATGGCGTCTTCTTTCTAACTGCTTTGTTTTTTCCAATCACACCTAACCGGGATGCAACCACATATGATCTAGCATACAGTAGCCGATTTATCTCAGTCACAGTCACGCCGTCTCTTACCAGATTGTGCATCAATCCGTCGACCAGCTTCACCTCCTCCCCTATTTTCCTGCTATCCGGATCCTTCAAACTTGGTACTTCAACTATGTCCTCGCTATGGTACACCTCTATTAGCAATGCCAGGGCTCCACTTTCATCGTTACTCAATGCTCTCACATCGTCACCCCTTCTTTATGCATCTACTCTCTCTATAACTACTCTTAAATCCCTCTCCTTTGCATCTCTTTCAGCATCATTAGCTGCCACGATATTCTCCATCTCCATTTCACATAAACCACTCTCCTGATACAAAAGTCAACTTCTCCTTCGCTAGACTCCTCCTCAACAAAAGCTTCCTCTCTGACCATTCTTTCAATCTCGCCGCGCTCTACAACTGACAACAACCCATTGGCTTCAATTTGCTTTAGCTGCGAAAGAAGACTAGCAACACTCCTCACACTCACATCCCTCCCATCTCACATCTCCTTAACTTTCCCAATGTAGCCATCTGCTCTTCGACCACCACTCCTCATGAAACACTCCCAAAGTACTTTCCTTTCAAAATGGCTCCATTTGCTTTTGAACAAACCAATCAACCCCATCTTCCCTCTTTTCTCTCCTTTCGACCCCTTCCTACCCATTGGTTCCTCCGTGCTGCTGCCATCCTTGGAACTTTCAACATTTTCACTTGCCTCCGGCCTAGAAACTTCCCCAGTTCTAACAAGAACTCTTTCCTGCGGGTCGTCAGAGACCCTCCAACTTTCAGGTTCCTCTTCAGTCGGTTTTTTTTTCAGAAAACTTATTGAAACAACACCATAATTCGCAAACAATAACTCAGAAATACTTGGGGCACGAACTTGGACGCATAGTCTTTAGCCCCACAACAATAATAATACAAATAATAATAAGAAGAAGTAGAAAACAGAAAAGCAACAGCAGAAAACGCAGAAGTATTGAAACAAGAAATAAAAAAAATATTAAAAAGCAGAAAAGTAATAAATGGCTAAAAATATATACACTGGAATATTTGTAATAATCTAGGAATGAAGACCTCGTACAAGTGGTATGGGCACCGACCAGACACTGTAGCTAATAGTGAAACACATACTGTGCTATGGAATATTGGTAGACACATAGGTGAGAACAGACCTGATATCATAATTAACGACAAAATGAATTCAACTTGCAAACTAAAATGCATGACTGTACCATGCGATAAAAATGTTTCAATCAAAGAAATGGAAACTAAAAGTAAATATAAAGCAAGAGAGGTGCAAAGGATGTAAAAAATGGAAATCAAAGTAATACTCATTACGACAGTAGCATTCGATACCATCAAAAGAAAGAAAACATCAGAAACGCCTCAGGAAATAGGAAAATTCAGACAGTGCAAAAGACATGTTTACCAGGGACTGCAAGGATCCTGGTTAAAGTGATTGGCATCTGATTTTCAGGACATGGCATGCCTTTGGTATATTCACACCCGGTCAAAGAAGAAGTAACCAGTATAAAGTATAGAGATCTAGTAGAAATAATAATAACAGTAATAATAATAATAATCAACAACCCCATCATATCAATCTCTGCAGAGCCAAACTTACCAGAAATACAGAAAGTGACCCTTTTAAGCGGTAGACATCTGCAAAGGTTGTGTTTTTTTTGAAAAACTTTAGTTTCAAAACAATTTCTTATTTAATTAAACAGCGGCACTTGTTTTATTTTATTACGAGTCATTCAGAAATATAACACCTGCTTAGTTAAACCGCAAAGAAAGATCTACTTTTTTCACAACGGCAAGAGTCACCGAGTCACTGATTTGAATTTGTCAATAATGGATTTTCTCACGTCAAAAACACAACGTTTTCAAACGTCTGGTTCCAAGATTATAATTGGTTGGAGTGCCTTTTCATTGTTTTCTGCCCCTGCGGTAGATAAACTCTTGGCATTGTGAGATGTACCAGGGCTGGGGAGGCCCAGGGAATCATGCCCCCAAATTTTGTTAAATAACAAATTTGAATTAGGGAAAAGTTTCATATGCAGCTTTATTATATATGTTTCATGTGTAGCTTTATTATACATACTCTGGTGACCCCTGTTGTTGTCCCCGTTCAGGTAGTAAAGAGTCAGCAAAACTTTGCTACAACGGGGGTTAAGGATAAGAGAAAACTTTCTTTGCTTTGGTGACCTCCCATCCTTTCAAAGTGAGTCGGTAGGCGTGGTGGACTAAGTAGTTTCTTAATTTATGCAACTTATTGTCTGGAAACTAAACGAAAAGATAAAACGTTATGATTTTTAGATTCTTATACGCAGATTTGACTTTTGACTTTGGGTTATTTATCGCACACCACTTTCGGAGTGTTAACAGCAACCTTTATGAATTTTGTGGAGCCAAAAGCAGAGGCCATGCGTTGTTCCTTGTCGAGCATACTGGCACATTGACATCAGTTTTTAATTACAAGAAGCAAAAACTAAGAAGTTCAATTGCAGTAACTTGACTCTCTAAAAAAAACATTCGCACCATTGCGATCGATCTTCCAAATGTTTACAGAAGAAATATCAAAAATGCGAATGGGAAGTTATGCAAGTGACATTACATACCTTTACACTAGAGATGGAGCATCAGGCGAATGAGATTGGAAATCGAATAGTAAACAGTTGTACAGCCGGTTTAAAGTAATCAGACAGCAGAAATGTTTGTAACAGTTTTTGTTGCTAGTAACAGATCCAGTGAGCCTGGTGACAAAAGTTTTTAGAAACACTGGGCTTTAACTCGAATGGCGTGAAAAAGAGAGGTCATGCAGAAAAGTACTACTTAGAAAAGCAGGGTTGACAAGAGAAACAGGATAAGTGGAGAAAAAAATTACTGTTTTCACAATGCAATATGTTACAAATTGTCGTTGCTGTGACAGGATAAAAAGTATTCTATAAATAGAAATACATACTATAACCTTAGACATAATTTGTCCAGGATTATGTATACCTCCAAGAAAACAAGTGGGGGTAACCAAAAGGTACAAACAAAACCCAATGTATTTGGATGAGGTTGATGTCAAATGCTTCAGGAACTTAAGATGCACACAGACCATGTGATGAGACCTTGAAGACCAGATTTTCTCCTTGAAACAGAAAGCAAATTGCACAAATTTATACCAGTTACCAGAGACCATTTATTAATCTGCATAAATGGCAACCCCTGGCCTCCACTACAGAAGCCTGGGTAACACAAATTCGTAGAGTTACAGATTAATAAAGGAAGAAAATGCAAGAGGTTCATGGTTAGAGTTTCAGCCATGCTTGTGGAAGTACTGCCTCATATTCGTTTCTCATAAGTCACATACTACGAGTGTACATGTTTTCTGACTAGAGGGGAATAACCAGTAAATAAAAAGTTTTTAAAAGTACAAAGAAAACAATCAAATAAGCAACGTAACCCTTGGCGCTGACGTGGCTTACAACCCCGGTTAGGATGAAAAAGGATGAATCTGTGAGAAAGAAGCTGTGGGTTTCAGGACAGTTCATCACCAACTACTCTGTGTAAGCAGTTATGCATTGTAAAGGCTGGGAAGTGCACTCTTGGTTGCATGAGCTAGAATACGACAACCGTGCTCCATCCAATATCTAATCTGGCTTTTGTAGAGGTACGGCATAGTTTCACAGTGAGAAACTTCCTTTTTGGAATATAGTGGAATCCCGCTATAACGAATTTTCAAGGGGCTGAGAAAATAGTTCGTAATAGCGGGAGTTCGTTATACAGAAGGGAAATTTTTTATGAAGAATGTCAAGAGAAAATGGCCCAGAATGCTTTTTGGACCCTTCCCTCAGTATATACACTTAGGTGGCGCACTGAATTGTTCGAGAAACGTCCTATAGAATGATAAGCTCTGTCGCTCTAATAGATATCATCATCATCATCATCATATTCGGTTTAACGTCCGTTTTACATGCTAGCATGTGTTGGACGCTTTCTTGAAATCGACTTCCACGTTATCCTATCCTTCACTATGTCTCTGCTGACACCTTTTTGTTTCAGATCCATCCTTATCACTTCCTCCCATGTTTTCTTTGGTCTTCCTCTGCCAGTGGTTCCTG
>RDPX01000030.1:841243-910077 GCA_003991215.1 Morbakka virulenta
TAAACTTTCATTTCATAATTTTCGCGGGCTTTTCAATACCAAAAACCTTAACTCTCATTGGTCATCCTCCAAGCCTGGGCACTAATAATATTTCGCGGTCTTTCTGAACCTGGATGAGATTCATGAGTCGAACATCTGATCACAACAAGAAGAAAGAAGGGAGAAGGAAGAGCTGAGCTGCGACTACATTACTTACTTCAGGTCAGTTTAGGACTACATTTCTACTAGTCATTTTTATTAGTACTAGTTAAGTACCCACACATCAACTATAAAACCTCGAATATACAAGTTGAGAATGACTCGTTAGTTCATGTAGAAATGCGTTCTCACCTATCCAAAACATGGTATGGTAGCATTCAACAACCTCTTCTCCACTTGAAAGGTAAAGGTATAAATTGAACTTTTAACCTTCATCATAACCTTTACCTCCTGAAGTACTGATATTTAAACAGAAATTTAAACTCATTGTAAAGCCATAAAACCTAAACTAACATCAAACTAAACTTCTAAGTGTATCTTCTATAAACACAGGCTTGATACTTGAGGTTGTTGAGTTCTACCAATGAAACCATATAGTCAAGGCATAGCAGTGGTTTACATACTTAAATTTGTATTTTAAAAATACAAATTTGTAATATTTAATTGATTTTCTACAGCGTTGTTTAAGTATGCCATTTCTAATGATATGTGTTTTTCTTTTCTGAGGAAATACCTGCTTATAAAATACAAGAGATGAAGACATTGATCCCTTGCTTAAGAGATATTACTTTGGCAAAAGATGAAAACCATCAAGAAAAGGTAAACCACAGTCCACATATTACCAATGCCCTAAACCTAAAGAAGATAAGACAACTGCTGCAATCACAAGAGAAGCAGAAGTTTCAAATGTAAGTAAGCACTAATATGTGATTCTGGTTTTGTGTGAAAAATGTTGCTTGCTTTCTACAGTCTTGAAGTCCATTGATTGGTTGTGGATGTTTGTGTGTATAGAAAGATGAACATACTTGTCTTCATATTGACTGTTAAGAATATCAATATCCTTCCACTAGCTTTATTGAAAAAAGGATACATGTATTTGATTTTAAGTAACAGTCCTATATTTTACTTGAATATTTGTGAAATAAAGACACCATCATGACATTATTTTCACATAAATATCTTTAAAATGGCAAATGGATACTTACAACAAGGCATTTACATAATTATTTTTTTTCTTTGTGGGCTAATATGAGATAATACCTATCGAAGGTCAATGTAAAATTCGCCCAGGTATTATGGCTTCCGGTAATGATGCCTTTTGATTTTTTTAAAAAGTGGTCTTCCTATGATGTGGTATGGTAGCATTCAACAACCTCTTGTACACTTGAAAGGTAAAGGTATAAATTTGACCTTAAAACTTAAAAAGGACTTTTCCCTCCTGATTTATTCAAGTACTGATACTAAACCTAAAAAAAAACTTATTGTAGTCATAAATCCTAAAGTAACTTAAAACTAAAACTATATAAGTGCATATTCTATAAACACAGGCTTGATACTTGAGGTTGTTGAGTTATACCAATGAAACCACACAGTCAAGGCACAACAGCAGCTTATACACCATGAAGTATTTGTTTTGTTTTGCGGGATAATTTTTCAATGTTTTCACAAAGTTATTTTATTTGAATTTGAATATATGCCATTGGTAGCATTTTGGAGTATGCATGACAATAAGGACCAAATAGATTATGTAAAAATGGGAAGGAAATAGTTAACATGGTTTTTTTTTGCAAAAAAGGCAAAGGCTGCCACCAAGCAAATTTTACAAATACAAATTTGTAATATTTAATTGATTTTGTACAGCGTTGTTTAAGTATGCCATTTCTAATGATATGTGTTTTTCTTTTCTGAGGAAATACCTGCTTATAAAATACAAGAGATGAAGACATTGATCCCTTGCTTAAGAGATATTACTTTGGCAAAAGATGAAAACCATCAAGAAAAGGTAAACCACAGTCCACATATTACCAATGCCCTAAACCTAAAGAAGATAAGACAACTGCTGCAATCACAAGAGAAGCAGAAGTTTCAAATGTAAGTAACCACTAATATGTGACTCTGGTTTTGTGTGAAAAATGTTGCTTGCTTTCTACAGTCTTGAAGTCCATTGATTGGTTTTCTGTGAACATACTTGTCTTCATATTGACAGTTGGGAATATCAATATATGAAATCCTTCCACTAGCTTTATTGAAAAGAGAATACATGTCTTTGATTTTAAGTAACTGTCCTATATTTTACTTGTATATTTGTGAAATAAAGACACCATCATGACATTATTTTTCACATAAATATCTTTAAAATGGCAAATGGATACTTACAACAAGGCATTTACAAGACTTTTTTTTTCTTTTTTAGCTGATATGAGATAATACCTATTGAAGGCCAATGTAAAATTCACCCAGGTATTATGGCTTCTGATAATGATGCCTTTTGATTTTTTTAAAAAGTGGCCTTCCTATGATGTGGTATGGTAGCATTCAACAACCTCTTGTACACTTGAAAGGTAAAGGTATAAATTTAAACTTAAAGCCTAAAAATGACCTTTCCCTCCTGATTTATTCAAGTACTGATACTTAATCTGAAAATAAAACTTATTGTAGTCATAAATCCTAAAGTAACTTAAAACTAAAACTATATAAGTGCATATTCTATAAACACAGGCTTGATACTTGAGGTTGTTGAGTTATACCAATGAAACCACACAGTCAAGGCACAACAGCAGCTTATACACCATGAAGTATTTGTTTTGTTTTGCGGGATAATTTTTCAATGTTTTCACAAAGTTATTTTATTTGAATTTGAATATATGCCATTGGTAGCATTTTGGAGTATGCATGACAATAAGGACCAAATAGATTATGTAAAAATGGGAAGGAAATAGTTAACATGGTTTTTTTTTGCAAAAAAGGCAAAGGCTGCCACCAAGCAAATTTTACAAATACAAATTTGTAATATTTAATTGATTTTGTACAGCGTTGTTTAAGAATGCCATTTCTAATGATATGTGTTTTTCTTTTCTGAGGAAATACCTGCTTATAAAATACAAGAGATGAAGACATTGATCCCTTGCTTAAGAGATATTACTTTGGCAAAAGATGAAAACCATCAAGAAAAGGTAAACCATGGTCCACATATTACCAATGCCCTAAACCTAAAGAAGATAAGACAACTGCTGCAATCACAAGAGAAGCAGAAGTTTCAAATGTAAGTAAGCACTAATATGTGATTCTGGTTTTGTGTGAAAAATGTTGCTTGCTTTCTACAGTCTTGAAGTCCATTGATTGGTTGTGGATGTTTGTGTGTATAGAAAGATGAACATACTTGTCTTCATATTGACTGTTAAGAATATCAATATCCTTCCACTAGCTTTATTGAAAAAAGGATACATGTATTTGATTTTAAGTAACAGTCCTATATTTTACTTGAATATTTGTGAAATAAAGACACCATCATGACATTATTTTCACATAAATATCTTTAAAATGGCAAATGGATACTTACAACAAGGCATTTACATAATTATTTTTTTTCTTTGTGGGCTAATATGAGATAATACCTATCGAAGGTCAATGTAAAATTCGCCCAGGTATTATGGCTTCCGGTAATGATGCCTTTTGATTTTTTAAAAAAGTGGTCTTCCTATGATGTGGTATGGTAGCATTCAACAACCTCTTGTACACTTGAAAGGTAAAGGTATAAATTTGACCTTAAAACTTAAAAAGGACTTTTCCCTCCTGATTTATTCAAGTACTGATACTAAACCTAAAAAAAAACTTATTGTAGTCATAAATCCTAAAGTAACTTAAAACTAAAACTATATAAGTGCATATTCTATAAACACAGGCTTGATACTTGAGGTTGTTGAGTTATACCAATGAAACCACACAGTCAAGGCACAACAGCAGCTTATACACCATGAAGTATTTGTTTTGTTTTGCGGGATAATTTTTCAATGTTTTCACAAAGTTATTTTATTTGAATTTGAATATATGCCATTGGTAGCATTTTGGAGTATGCATGACAATAAGGACCAAATAGATTATGTAAAAATGGGAAGGAAATAGTTAACATGGTTTTTTTTTGCAAAAAAGGCAAAGGCTGCCACCAAGCAAATTTTACAAATACAAATTTGTAATATTTAATTGATTTTGTACAGCGTTGTTTAAGAATGCCATTTCTAATGATATGTGTTTTTCTTTTCTGAGGAAATACCTGCTTATAAAATACAAGAGATGAAGACATTGATCCCTTGCTTAAGAGATATTACTTTGGCAAAAGATGAAAACCATCAAGAAAAGGTAAACCATGGTCCACATATTACCAATGCCCTAAACCTAAAGAAGATAAGACAACTGCTGCAATCACAAGAGAAGCAGAAGTTTCAAATGTAAGTAAGCACTAATATGTGATTCTGGTTTTGTGTGAAAAATGTTGCTTGCTTTCTACAGTCTTGAAGTCCATTGATTGGTTGTGGATGTTTGTGTGTATAGAAAGATGAACATACTTGTCTTCATATTGACTGTTAAGAATATCAATATCCTTCCACTAGCTTTATTGAAAAAAGGATACATGTATTTGATTTTAAGTAACAGTCCTATATTTTACTTGAATATTTGTGAAATAAAGACACCATCATGACATTATTTTCACATAAATATCTTTAAAATGGCAAATGGATACTTACAACAAGGCATTTACATAATTATTTTTTTTCTTTGTGGGCTAATATGAGATAATACCTATCGAAGGTCAATGTAAAATTCGCCCAGGTATTATGGCTTCCGGTAATGATGCCTTTTGATTTTTTTAAAAAGTGGTCTTCCTATGATGTGGTATGGTAGCATTCAACAACCTCTTGTACACTTGAAAGGTAAAGGTATAAATTTGACCTTAAAACTTAAAAAGGACTTTTCCCTCCTGATTTATTCAAGTACTGATACTAAACCTAAAAAAAAACTTATTGTAGTCATAAATCCTAAAGTAACTTAAAACTAAAACTATATAAGTGCATATTCTATAAACACAGGCTTGATACTTGAGGTTGTTGAGTTATACCAATGAAACCACACAGTCAAGGCACAACAGCAGCTTATACACCATGAAGTATTTGTTTTGTTTTGCGGGATAATTTTTCAATGTTTTCACAAAGTTATTTTATTTGAATTTGAATATATGCCATTGGTAGCATTTTGGAGTATGCATGACAATAAGGACCAAATAGATTATGTAAAAATGGGAAGGAAATAGTTAACATGGTTTTTTTTTGCAAAAAAGGCAAAGGCTGCCACCAAGCAAATTTTACAAATACAAATTTGTAATATTTAATTGATTTTGTACAGCGTTGTTTAAGAATGCCATTTCTAATGATATGTGTTTTTCTTTTCTGAGGAAATACCTGCTTATAAAATACAAGAGATGAAGACATTGATCCCTTGCTTAAGAGATATTACTTTGGCAAAAGATGAAAACCATCAAGAAAAGGTAAACCATGGTCCACATATTACCAATGCCCTAAACCTAAAGAAGATAAGACAACTGCTGCAATCACAAGAGAAGCAGAAGTTTCAAATGTAAGTAAGCACTAATATGTGATTCTGGTTTTGTGTGAAAAATGTTGCTTGCTTTCTACAGTCTTGAAGTCCATTGATTGGTTGTGGATGTTTGTGTGTATAGAAAGATGAACATACTTGTCTTCATATTGACTGTTAAGAATATCAATATCCTTCCACTAGCTTTATTGAAAAAAGGATACATGTATTTGATTTTAAGTAACAGTCCTATATTTTACTTGAATATTTGTGAAATAAAGACACCATCATGACATTATTTTCACATAAATATCTTTAAAATGGCAAATGGATACTTACAACAAGGCATTTACATAATTATTTTTTTTCTTTGTGGGCTAATATGAGATAATACCTATCGAAGGTCAATGTAAAATTCGCCCAGGTATTATGGCTTCCGGTAATGATGCCTTTTGATTTTTTTAAAAAGTGGTCTTCCTATGATGTGGTATGGTAGCATTCAACAACCTCTTGTACACTTGAAAGGTAAAGGTATAAATTTGACCTTAAAACTTAAAAAGGACTTTTCCCTCCTGATTTATTCAAGTACTGATACTAAACCTAAAAAAAAACTTATTGTAGTCATAAATCCTAAAGTAACTTAAAACTAAAACTATATAAGTGCATATTCTATAAACACAGGCTTGATACTTGAGGTTGTTGAGTTATACCAATGAAACCACACAGTCAAGGCACAACAGCAGCTTATACACCATGAAGTATTTGTTTTGTTTTGCGGGATAATTTTTCAATGTTTTCACAAAGTTATTTTATTTGAATTTGAATATATGCCATTGGTAGCATTTTGGAGTATGCATGACAATAAGGACCAAATAGATTATGTAAAAATGGGAAGGAAATAGTTAACATGGTTTTTTTTTGCAAAAAAGGCAAAGGCTGCCACCAAGCAAATTTTACAAATACAAATTTGTAATATTTAATTGATTTTGTACAGCGTTGTTTAAGAATGCCATTTCTAATGATATGTGTTTTTCTTTTCTGAGGAAATACCTGCTTATAAAATACAAGAGATGAAGACATTGATCCCTTGCTTAAGAGATATTACTTTGGCAAAAGATGAAAACCATCAAGAAAAGGTAAACCATGGTCCACATATTACCAATGCCCTAAACCTAAAGAAGATAAGACAACTGCTGCAATCACAAGAGAAGCAGAAGTTTCAAATGTAAGTAAGCACTAATATGTGATTCTGGTTTTGTGTGAAAAATGTTGCTTGCTTTCTACAGTCTTGAAGTCCATTGATTGGTTGTGGATGTTTGTGTGTATAGAAAGATGAACATACTTGTCTTCATATTGACTGTTAAGAATATCAATATCCTTCCACTAGCTTTATTGAAAAAAGGATACATGTATTTGATTTTAAGTAACAGTCCTATATTTTACTTGAATATTTGTGAAATAAAGACACCATCATGACATTATTTTCACATAAATATCTTTAAAATGGCAAATGGATACTTACAACAAGGCATTTACATAATTATTTTTTTTCTTTGTGGGCTAATATGAGATAATACCTATCGAAGGTCAATGTAAAATTCGCCCAGGTATTATGGCTTCCGGTAATGATGCCTTTTGATTTTTTTAAAAAGTGGTCTTCCTATGATGTGGTATGGTAGCATTCAACAACCTCTTGTACACTTGAAAGGTAAAGGTATAAATTTGACCTTAAAACTTAAAAAGGACTTTTCCCTCCTGATTTATTCAAGTACTGATACTAAACCTAAAAAAAAACTTATTGTAGTCATAAATCCTAAAGTAACTTAAAACTAAAACTATATAAGTGCATATTCTATAAACACAGGCTTGATACTTGAGGTTGTTGAGTTATACCAATGAAACCACACAGTCAAGGCACAACAGCAGCTTATACACCATGAAGTATTTGTTTTGTTTTGCGGGATAATTTTTCAATGTTTTCACAAAGTTATTTTATTTGAATTTGAATATATGCCATTGGTAGCATTTTGGAGTATGCATGACAATAAGGACCAAATAGATTATGTAAAAATGGGAAGGAAATAGTTAACATGGTTTTTTTTTGCAAAAAAGGCAAAGGCTGCCACCAAGCAAATTTTACAAATACAAATTTGTAATATTTAATTGATTTTGTACAGCGTTGTTTAAGAATGCCATTTCTAATGATATGTGTTTTTCTTTTCTGAGGAAATACCTGCTTATAAAATACAAGAGATGAAGACATTGATCCCTTGCTTAAGAGATATTACTTTGGCAAAAGATGAAAACCATCAAGAAAAGGTAAACCATGGTCCACATATTACCAATGCCCTAAACCTAAAGAAGATAAGACAACTGCTGCAATCACAAGAGAAGCAGAAGTTTCAAATGTAAGTAAGCACTAATATGTGATTCTGGTTTTGTGTGAAAAATGTTGCTTGCTTTCTACAGTCTTGAAGTCCATTGATTGGTTGTGGATGTTTGTGTGTATAGAAAGATGAACATACTTGTCTTCATATTGACTGTTAAGAATATCAATATCCTTCCACTAGCTTTATTGAAAAAAGGATACATGTATTTGATTTTAAGTAACAGTCCTATATTTTACTTGAATATTTGTGAAATAAAGACACCATCATGACATTATTTTCACATAAATATCTTTAAAATGGCAAATGGATACTTACAACAAGGCATTTACATAATTATTTTTTTTCTTTGTGGGCTAATATGAGATAATACCTATCGAAGGTCAATGTAAAATTCGCCCAGGTATTATGGCTTCCGGTAATGATGCCTTTTGATTTTTTTAAAAAGTGGTCTTCCTATGATGTGGTATGGTAGCATTCAACAACCTCTTGTACACTTGAAAGGTAAAGGTATAAATTTGACCTTAAAACTTAAAAAGGACTTTTCCCTCCTGATTTATTCAAGTACTGATACTAAACCTAAAAAAAAACTTATTGTAGTCATAAATCCTAAAGTAACTTAAAACTAAAACTATATAAGTGCATATTCTATAAACACAGGCTTGATACTTGAGGTTGTTGAGTTATACCAATGAAACCACACAGTCAAGGCACAACAGCAGCTTATACACCATGAAGTATTTGTTTTGTTTTGCGGGATAATTTTTCAATGTTTTCACAAAGTTATTTTATTTGAATTTGAATATATGCCATTGGTAGCATTTTGGAGTATGCATGACAATAAGGACCAAATAGATTATGTAAAAATGGGAAGGAAATAGTTAACATGGTTTTTTTTTGCAAAAAAGGCAAAGGCTGCCACCAAGCAAATTTTACAAATACAAATTTGTAATATTTAATTGATTTTGTACAGCGTTGTTTAAGAATGCCATTTCTAATGATATGTGTTTTTCTTTTCTGAGGAAATACCTGCTTATAAAATACAAGAGATGAAGACATTGATCCCTTGCTTAAGAGATATTACTTTGGCAAAAGATGAAAACCATCAAGAAAAGGTAAACCATGGTCCACATATTACCAATGCCCTAAACCTAAAGAAGATAAGACAACTGCTGCAATCACAAGAGAAGCAGAAGTTTCAAATGTAAGTAAGCACTAATATGTGATTCTGGTTTTGTGTGAAAAATGTTGCTTGCTTTCTACAGTCTTGAAGTCCATTGATTGGTTGTGGATGTTTGTGTGTATAGAAAGATGAACATACTTGTCTTCATATTGACTGTTAAGAATATCAATATCCTTCCACTAGCTTTATTGAAAAAAGGATACATGTATTTGATTTTAAGTAACAGTCCTATATTTTACTTGAATATTTGTGAAATAAAGACACCATCATGACATTATTTTCACATAAATATCTTTAAAATGGCAAATGGATACTTACAACAAGGCATTTACATAATTATTTTTTTTCTTTGTGGGCTAATATGAGATAATACCTATCGAAGGTCAATGTAAAATTCGCCCAGGTATTATGGCTTCCGGTAATGATGCCTTTTGATTTTTTTAAAAAGTGGTCTTCCTATGATGTGGTATGGTAGCATTCAACAACCTCTTGTACACTTGAAAGGTAAAGGTATAAATTTGACCTTAAAACTTAAAAAGGACTTTTCCCTCCTGATTTATTCAAGTACTGATACTAAACCTAAAAAAAAACTTATTGTAGTCATAAATCCTAAAGTAACTTAAAACTAAAACTATATAAGTGCATATTCTATAAACACAGGCTTGATACTTGAGGTTGTTGAGTTATACCAATGAAACCACACAGTCAAGGCACAACAGCAGCTTATACACCATGAAGTATTTGTTTTGTTTTGCGGGATAATTTTTCAATGTTTTCACAAAGTTATTTTATTTGAATTTGAATATATGCCATTGGTAGCATTTTGGAGTATGCATGACAATAAGGACCAAATAGATTATGTAAAAATGGGAAGGAAATAGTTAACATGGTTTTTTTTTGCAAAAAAGGCAAAGGCTGCCACCAAGCAAATTTTACAAATACAAATTTGTAATATTTAATTGATTTTGTACAGCGTTGTTTAAGAATGCCATTTCTAATGATATGTGTTTTTCTTTTCTGAGGAAATACCTGCTTATAAAATACAAGAGATGAAGACATTGATCCCTTGCTTAAGAGATATTACTTTGGCAAAAGATGAAAACCATCAAGAAAAGGTAAACCATGGTCCACATATTACCAATGCCCTAAACCTAAAGAAGATAAGACAACTGCTGCAATCACAAGAGAAGCAGAAGTTTCAAATGTAAGTAAGCACTAATATGTGATTCTGGTTTTGTGTGAAAAATGTTGCTTGCTTTCTACAGTCTTGAAGTCCATTGATTGGTTGTGGATGTTTGTGTGTATAGAAAGATGAACATACTTGTCTTCATATTGACTGTTAAGAATATCAATATCCTTCCACTAGCTTTATTGAAAAAAGGATACATGTATTTGATTTTAAGTAACAGTCCTATATTTTACTTGAATATTTGTGAAATAAAGACACCATCATGACATTATTTTCACATAAATATCTTTAAAATGGCAAATGGATACTTACAACAAGGCATTTACATAATTATTTTTTTTCTTTGTGGGCTAATATGAGATAATACCTATCGAAGGTCAATGTAAAATTCGCCCAGGTATTATGGCTTCCGGTAATGATGCCTTTTGATTTTTTTAAAAAGTGGTCTTCCTATGATGTGGTATGGTAGCATTCAACAACCTCTTGTACACTTGAAAGGTAAAGGTATAAATTTGACCTTAAAACTTAAAAAGGACTTTTCCCTCCTGATTTATTCAAGTACTGATACTAAACCTAAAAAAAAACTTATTGTAGTCATAAATCCTAAAGTAACTTAAAACTAAAACTATATAAGTGCATATTCTATAAACACAGGCTTGATACTTGAGGTTGTTGAGTTATACCAATGAAACCACACAGTCAAGGCACAACAGCAGCTTATACACCATGAAGTATTTGTTTTGTTTTGCGGGATAATTTTTCAATGTTTTCACAAAGTTATTTTATTTGAATTTGAATATATGCCATTGGTAGCATTTTGGAGTATGCATGACAATAAGGACCAAATAGATTATGTAAAAATGGGAAGGAAATAGTTAACATGGTTTTTTTTTGCAAAAAAGGCAAAGGCTGCCACCAAGCAAATTTTACAAATACAAATTTGTAATATTTAATTGATTTTGTACAGCGTTGTTTAAGAATGCCATTTCTAATGATATGTGTTTTTCTTTTCTGAGGAAATACCTGCTTATAAAATACAAGAGATGAAGACATTGATCCCTTGCTTAAGAGATATTACTTTGGCAAAAGATGAAAACCATCAAGAAAAGGTAAACCATGGTCCACATATTACCAATGCCCTAAACCTAAAGAAGATAAGACAACTGCTGCAATCACAAGAGAAGCAGAAGTTTCAAATGTAAGTAAGCACTAATATGTGATTCTGGTTTTGTGTGAAAAATGTTGCTTGCTTTCTACAGTCTTGAAGTCCATTGATTGGTTGTGGATGTTTGTGTGTATAGAAAGATGAACATACTTGTCTTCATATTGACTGTTAAGAATATCAATANCATACGGAAATCAGAACGCCAAAACAATAAAAATCAAGATCATCGGCATTTAAATAATAACAGAAATACAATTCTGTAATGTTTGTTAACTTGGCTGAAATCGAACGCTAAACATAATCTTTATCAACAATAACAACAACAACAATAAAAATCATACTAACGTATAAAAAGACCAAACATTCCTGGTTAATGAGCAGAGTCTACTCTACAATTAAAATTTAAATGCTAAATAAGGGGTTTTCAGAGTTGTGTTACCCAGCAATCAAATTACAACTGACAGTTTTACAAAGATTTGTTACCTATGTGTGGTGTCCAAATATCGAAGAAAATTAATGTATCAAAGTTATCATTGTGATTTGTTAGCCAGGTTTAATTTATTAGTGAAACCTAAATGAGTTAAGAAATACTAATTTCAAAGATCTGTCTATCTACCTATCTATCAATCTATCCATCCATCTATCTATCTATCTATCTATCTATCTATCTATCTATGTATTTATGTATGTATATATGTATCTATATATATATATATCTGTGTATCTCTCTATCTATCTATCTATCTATCTATCTATCTGTCTATCTATCCATCTATCTATGTATCTATCTATCTATGTATCTATCTATCTATCTATCTATCTATCTAACTATCTATCGAATTATCTATCCGTCTATCAATCAATCTTTCTATCGATCTATCTATCCGTCTGTTTCTTTAGTCATAATATTTGTTTATATTTCTTGGCATAGGACACTAGACCGGCTACAAAACCTGAGCATCATTCTTGGTAGGCGGCTTTTATTTCGTAAAATCTCATACATGTAATTCCCATGCCCTTTGCGCAGACTTTACGAAAGTGAATGCATTCCATGTTAGTTCAGACGCAACGTTAAGACAGTAGGGGATGTATTGAGACATCCATATCCATTTATGACGACTGCATACTGGGATAGAAGAGAGATTAAGGCAGGAATGGGAATAATGGCATAGGCAAGATTGCTTTTGAATGAAATGAATGTGATGACTAATGGCTTCACCCAGTTGATGACAAAATTCATGTTTTCAGAAAGATCTAAAGGAAGGCTGGTCTCTAAGTTGTTGAGGGTAATGCTAACAATCTTAGGATAGCGTCGGATGAATTGTTTTTTAAATATCAAAAAAAGTTTAGTACCAAACACAGAAGCTTGGAAGTTCCTGTATAAACTATTTTGCGATGAGATGACTGGCTTTTGACAACTATTTTCAAGCTCATTTTGGAAAGAATATTTGACGACGAAAAGACAATGACAATAGTTCTGATGATAACATAGTGAGTTTGTCTAAAAGTCCTTTGATCCGTACCTTGTCCAATTCCTTAGAAATATCCAGTGAAATAGCTTTAGTCGTGCATCTATTCTTTAGGAATTCGCCTATAGGATAGTTTCTCACAGTTAGTATATCGCTGGTAGATATAGATAAGAGAAAGCCATTTTACTGACTACTTAAGGTGTTATTTTTGCTCAGGTCTGCAAGAACATGTTTGCCAATTATAGATTTAAATAGTTTGCTGATGACGCTAAGGAGGCTGATTGGAAGGTATCGAGAGGATTTTGAAAGATTGCCAGATTTTTTAAAAACAGGGGACACAAAAGAGGCTTGCCACATGTTTCCACATGTTCAAAACACCTGTTAAGGAGATGAGCTAAGCTAGGAATAAGCTATAGCAAAGTTGTTTTAGACCAACAGCAAGAAATGCCATTGGCAGAGGCCTTACTTGAATCTAAATCCATGATTGAATTGGGAACTTCTCTGGTTACGTTTAGGGAAAGTAGTGAGAGGTCCGTAGTGGAAGCCTTTGATCACTCAGAGTAGAATTAATGGCAAAAATGCTTGTCAATACATTTGCTTTATCAGTGGAAAATAAAAGATGTCAGTTCTGATAATCAGTGATAGAATTGGAATCTTCTCTCTGTTTATGAATTTAGTTAGTAATTATCTATAATTCAAGCAATCCTATGCATTGGTGTTGAATAAATGATGCAGAGTGAACTTATGCCACCTGAAAGTACACGAAAGGAAATCAAATGTCTTCATTTAAACAAGCACAAGAAAAACTATTTTCACATAAGCTCCTAGTCTATTATACTTTAAGGATCAGGTTTAGTAAAAAAAAGGAATACCCAGCTAAACGAAAATCATTGTCTGAGATAGAAGAATCTAATCCAGATTCACAAAGGACGAGACAATTGTGGGTGACCTCTTTTAGATACAAATCAACTTCTCTACCCGCGTTTTCCTTTGTTTTAATCAGAATATTATTTTCATAGCAGAGTAATCTTCTGAGGAAGATAAGCCCAGACTATCCGAAGTAACTTGTTGGATAGTGATTGACCAGTTAACGCACACATTCAGCGCCCACTACAAAGCCAGGTAAGGTCAATTTAGGCACATCTACTGTGAACAAGAGTGAGACGAAGTAAATAATCAAAAAAATGCCAACATTACTGCAACCTTGTAGGTTACACCTCACAACAAGTAGGAGCAGGTACGTGGACCAAGCGGTTTTTGTTATACTATAACAACGTAAGACTATAGTACATATCCACTCGTAACCTGTTAACTGATAACTTATAGAAGAACGTCTTAGTACTAGTGCTAAGCCTGATATTGCAGCAGTGAATTGAGACTAAACATCATTCATTGTTGTGATCCAGCTCTATCTTATTTCAAAAGTCTTGTCCATTATCATTCATTGTACGTGCTTCATTAACTGTTGTTGCAACAAACCACAATGCGATCCAAATCTCCTTTCTTTTTTGTTACTATTATACTATTACTTTTTTTTTAACTATTTTTTTATACTATTACTTTTATCTTAGTTATTGTCCTCTTCTTACATTTTTGTCATATAGTCATAAAAATTCATCTATTAAAATGCCTTATTAGGAATATTTTACTTTCTAACAACCCAATGTATACTACCAGTTTTCTAGAGAGTTATCTTTGTTCATAACATGTGGAAAAATTATTTTTCTGATTACTATTATTATGAAAAGACACGCTTTGCAACTTATGTGTACTTCAGACCTATAAATATGCTGGGATCAAGCTATGATCCTGAGGCTAAGTCGTGGATAGTCGTGGATTCTTAGTAAATGTGGAGTTCCAAGAAGCACCGATTTCTTCAGTTCTTCGATTCTAATATTACCAGGTTCAACATACAGATTTATTCCTTTTCTGATAAGCCCAAAAGGTCCTATTACAACTGGAATGATATTCGTTTTAGTGATCCACATTTTGCTGATTTCTATTTCGAGATCTTTGTATTTTACAATCTTCTCGATCTCTTATGTCGCAAGGTTTCATTCTGATGGTACAGCAATATCAACTAAAGTACATAAACTCTTTAATTTATATTTGATTACGATATCTGACCTGTTTGCTTTGATTTCTTTGTCTGCGTTGATAGGCATATCACAGAATACTGAAACATCATTTCCTACAGCAACTTTGGTTGGTTAATGTTCATACCATTTGTTACTAATTTGAATCTGGTAGTATTTACAAATGATTTAATGATTTCCACACGTTCATCAAATTCATGGCATAATCTACATTTCGGGTCAGTTCTATTTTAGATAATTTTGTGCCGATAGTATCGTGTTGCTAAACTATGATCTTGTGCAGCTATCACCAAACCTTCTGTCTCCGCTTTCAATCCTGAGCTTTGCAACCATTTATGTGTCACTTCCGTGTCGACATCTGCTCTGTTAATTCTCTCTCGGTACTGTCTATGAAGCGGCTTCTCTTTCCATTTCTCTTTCATGTTGATTACATTCTTTTTCCTTAACGTTTCTTTTAGATATTTCACTTTCCTTGTAACTGGCATGGATTTTTCATTTTCAGTGCTCTCCCTTTGTAATCCCATTTCCCTTTGAAACTTATTAGCCTCTTTTTGGATCGAATATAACTTGTCGCTTTCATGCTTGTATACCTGTTTCAACAACTTGTCTTTTTCTTCTTTCAGTTACATTTCTAAACCTGTAGTGCTTGTTTTGTAAGTACATTCTAATTGAGTCAGCCCTCTACCTCCTTTCTTGGCATATATGCCCTTTCTACATCTGCTTTAGGACGATTAATTCTGTACATTGTCATTATCTTTCTCGTCTTGGCATCCATTTTTCTGATTTCTTTCATATGGCAGTTAATTACAATGAAACTATATGTTGTCACTGGGATTGCCAAAGTGTTAATGGCAGTGATTTTATTGGAAAAATTCAACTCACTTTTCAGGATCATCTTAATTCTTTGATAGTATTCTTTCCTGACCCTTCCTTTCCTTGTTGCATGTTTGATGACATTTCCTTCCTCTATGCCTAAATATTTACATGTGCCTTCTTGACCGAGTTCTTAAATAATCTTTGAAGCATCTAGCTTTACGTTTAATGTATTTGTCAGTTTCCCCTTTTAAAGGATTATTAGTCAGATTCCTTCCAACAGTCAAAATTTGCTTATGTGCTGTACAGTTAGGCCCTGAAATTTCCACCTTCACGAAGTTCCAAAAAGGTCCTTGTGGTTGTCTGACTGGTCAGAAATTAAAATGTTATTATAAAATATCAACCTTCTGAGCAACATTGTACTTCAGTAGCATATTAAGTGATTTTTCCCAAGCGTACGTAGTGAAAAGCGGCGATTTTTCCAAAATATTTGTTCGTTTAACGTTGAACCCATTTTGTAATTTTCAAAAGAGCCCGATTCTACTCAAGCTTTGTTTTTGTTTTAAACGACGTGGCAATTTTAGTGGGACAAAGAGATGTTTTTATTTTCAAATTCAAATTTTTAAGTTTTTCAGAAGAACACAACCCAGCAACCATGTCACAAATCTTTAAAAGTAAGTCTTTCAGCTTTTCTTCAGTGATTCCGGCAATTGCATCAT
The DNA here is from genome assembly GCA_003991215.1 of Morbakka virulenta. Classification (NCBI taxonomy): domain Eukaryota; kingdom Metazoa; phylum Cnidaria; class Cubozoa; order Carybdeida; family Carukiidae; genus Morbakka; species Morbakka virulenta. The sequence goes on from RDPX01000030.1 coordinate 857,830, forward strand.
GCACTCCAAAATCAAATATGAAATATGACACAACAAGTTCAAGTCGTTGGAGACCAGATGATTTTTTTTCATTCGAAACGGCATGATGAAGCTAACTAAAGTGTGATAATGCTGAACGTTACATTATTGTACATTTATCTTTTGGATGGTGTTCGCTTGCTCACTCGGACATGTTCCACACTTTTAGTCATTATTATTGGCGTTGTTATTATTATTATTTTTATTGATTTTCGCTCCGGTTATTGTTTTGTAAACACGTGTAGTAGCAGAAGCAGGTAATTACAAATAACTGGAGGACCTTTGGTCTTATCTCTTTGTAAGGCCGCGTTAGTCAAGGCCGGGAGATCTTTGGATTGTACATGCAGATAAAACTCAACTGCTTTATGTCGCCACGAAAAACGGACAGGAATATAGTTAACTCAACATTTACACGAATCTAAAACGGACAAAACCAAGGATTTCGGTGATTTGGATATGTTCCACATGGATGTCATCACAAATCTGACCTTGGACTAAAGATACAATTCTATATAAAGCTTTGCAACACAGGAATAATGGTAAGTACACCTACCACCTTATTTGGTATTATAAACCTGTTTGCCAGTATGATATCTTGCTACTTCTGGTCATGACCAGCTACATACAAAAGATTGAGTGTCACAAGACACTGTCATACGACCATCACAGTGACAAAGGTCACTAGGTTTTATCCTACACAAAAGTTAATTCTTAATTATTATAAGGTCATGAGTTAATTTTAAACAGTCCATGAGTAGGCGTAAGGCCAAAAGTCCATTATTTGATGCCTCAAGAATCGACGTTGAGACAATGATTATTTACTAGTGACTCGGTCACATCTTTATTCCTAAAGTGCTTTCCTAAGGAGTTTGGCAGCTCCCTTCCAAGTTATTTTCTGAAGTTTCACCATGAATATTTTAACTTTAATATTTGAACCTATTTTCCCAAGTCTAGAAACTGTGTGAATAAATAAATATATATATATGTATCCAAAGTTGATAACAGTACTGCCTGAAAGGGGACTCGGCATTGACGCAATACAATGATAAGCTAAGAATAGGAACTAGTTACAGTCAAATACAGGAAGCAAAATATTGTGTGTTTTACCTCTCAAGACACTTAATTTGCCCCGGAACAGAACTTCCTGCCTCGGCCCTTTCAGTTGAAAAAAAGTACCTCTTTCATCCGAGGGTTTTTTTTAATCAGAGGGAGATTTCACACGAATAATCGAAATATACTGCTTTACTCTACTGCCCGCAGTCTGCCCCATTTTCAAAACGTACTTGGACCTTGAATGCAATTAACAATTGAAATGGATAAGTAAGTTTAATCTTTTCCTAGAGGGACCTTTCTCCAATATAAGGACAAAGGAACAGCTGCAAGTAACTCATGTATTTCTCAGAAAAATTATTTCCAAAATACTTTTAGGTCAACAGAAATAAATCACATTAGGCTGACAACTGTCCTCAGAACTTATTGCTGAATTTCATTTCAGTGTTTCGAGATTGATCTTTTCAGTATTTAAATATGCAAGTTTATATCTGATCCACAACAGAATTTTCACTGGGCAAGAAATTAAAACATATCCATTAAATCCTTTGTAGTTACCGAACAACAAAATAATTCAAATAGAATTTACTGAAAATCCTGATCAACTGGGTGCTTTATTTTACTTTTTAAGGAAATCCTTTGAAACTGTTTAGCAGTGTTGACATGGCTTTGAATTAAGTGGGCCGTGAAAATTTCCTGATATTCCAAAAGAACACCTACAATAAAGCTTGAATCTTCTACTTTGGTGGAATATGCCCAGAGCATTGATGAGGTTTTGTTCTTAGTATTGCAAAAAACATCAGCTATCAGATTAAACAAACAGATGTACATAGGTGCAGAGAGATCATGATAAATAATGAAGATTAGTTCCTGATCCAATTTTTTGTTACCTTAGAAACGCAAGGTGGACAGAGATTATTTAAGCTCTTTAAGGTGCTGTCAATGGCGCTAATCTTAGAATTCCCAAAACCTAGTTTGTTGGTCTGGAAAATATCATAAGTACAAAGGTGGTCTTTTTAGTGGGTAAAACGTTTTCCAATGTAAACGGCGTCCATTCTTCTGTAACGTATTGAATTTGGAATTTCAAGGAAATTCTCATATAATAATCTAACCTAAATATCTCAAAGCTCTCCACGTGAGAAAAAGTTCAATGTCCTGTGTCTCAAACTTGCACAACATGGTGACGTGCACTGCTGTTTGTGTAATACATCTTCAGGTTTAGCAGCTTAGGAGTTAGCCTCTTCAATCCTCACTATGGTCTAGATAGTAGCAATAACCAACCCGTTCCTTCGTTAAAATTGCCAGACTGTTTGTGTTTGTTTCAGGAAAAAAATTGGTAGAGCAAAGAAAGCAAGTTAAAAACTTTGATAATATAAAATCTCATTGTAATTGTATTGGCTTCCAGTTTTCCTCGCAAAAAACGTCCGATACAAAAAAAATTATTTGTAATGCCATGGAGTTAGTAAATTACAACCCAATAAAAGAAAATGTACTGAGTGAAACGCCCGCTCTAGCACCCATGGTAAGACGCATTTTTCGCCATGCGCTTTATTCATCAGAAGGCATATGTTGTGACAAAGATTGTACATTTTACTACTAGGACAATTAAGGACATCTTTGCTTTACAAAATTGAGGCCACTAAGTGATGTAATAGTCCACCACTATCACACTGGTAATCCATCAAAATTTTTATCTCCAGGCTATACCAATGGTTCAACAGCCATCCAAGATAGGTATTGATGATCTAAGAGTTTTGATTAAACAATAAAAAGCTGTTATTTTTTACAAGTTTTTCTAATAAGACCTTAGAATTAATATCCATTTTACTCAATGAAAATCATTAGGTTTAAAAATACTAAATCATGTAGACAATATTTGCTTTCTTTATATAATGTCCTCTTTTTTAACTTCCCTATTCAAATAATGTGCATTATACTGTGATGGTCATGAAATTCTTTAATTTTTACTAATGTCAGTATTAAGTTTTCTTTTTAACGAGGCCCAGTAGTATTTGATAAACATACTGTATAGTGAAATTTTGAACGTTTGCTTTTGCTTAATTTAGTGATATAAGTTGCTGCAAGTTGATTGTTGACATTGATAGTGACATATTAAACACTCTGTCATTGACATTGTGTCTTTGATCAAGTGGTCCTTTCATTGTGTTTTCCTTTTCACGAAAGTACACCAGTATTTATTCAAAGAACTATTTTAACACCAGTATTTATGCGAAGAACTATCTTGTGCAATGGATAACAAATTAATACATAAATGGCATGATTTGTTGATAATATGTGTAAGAATCAATAATGATTAAAACATTTGAGCTTTCATTCTCTCCCCCTTTTTTTCGTATATATATGAATGCTGTGTATATGTTTGTAAAGACAGGAATATTTTGACCGATTTTCATGATACCCGGATATAACTTTGAAATAAAACAATATGGAAACCACCCTCCACTTGGAACTGATTCGGCCCTTGGAAAGATGGAAAATTTTATTGTAAAGCAATACTTATTTTGATTCAGCTTTACGAAAAGAATTAATATAGTTTGCGTAATTGTGACCTTCAAGTGTATTCGTACATGTTGAGTAGGCATGCAATGAAACTACAATACAATAAATATTGCTTGAAAGAACAACCATTAATCTGCTTAACTCTGATAACAGGACTTGCAGGTAGAAACAAAGCATTTCCATGGATGTTGAAATAATCTTCTACCAAGAAAATCATCATAGCACATGGGAAAGATCGCTATGGAAGCGTCCTTTAAAATGTTATTCAAAGAATTTCAACAGCTTGAACTTAATCTTGTGTGCCAGCTGGTTGTTGATCCAAGAAACATCAAGATTTCTTTAAAAAGCCGATTAATTTCTGTAACTAATATTGATCGTGATAAGAAATCCATTTATTATAACATCTTTACGTTTTGAAAAAAACTTGAAAATAAACTGAGGGTAGTGATATAAAATCATACAAGCTCTCTATTAATTTGTTTGAAATAGAAAGTTGTGTTACCTCCATATCAAATGGAATGCCACAGATGAATTATGGGAAGACAATATAGATGTAAGAGCTTTATCATGTCATGAGTCGTAAGCTTTTTCTGAGCTCAGAAAAAGCTTACGACTCATGACATGATAAAGCTCTTACATCTATGGCTTCCTCTGAGTCCATAAAGTTCAGAGTTTTTAAGATTATTAGGGAAGGCAATATGTTTATTATTGCTGCCATCGACAAAGGGAATAGAGAAGTAATGTTTGATAATAAATTCACATGGTGAAAATTAGAAACCTAATATAGAGCAACATTGAACATTCAAAGTCATTTCGATAGGTTGAACTAATGGAGAAGCAAAATACTAATTAACTAATTCATATACCATAATTACACCTTACTTATTAGGCTGGAAGACTTGAAACAAGGTTTCCTACGTAAAATCTCCAGGATAAGATACTACAGCAATACACCTAGTGAGATCTACTGACTAATTTGTAGTGAATAATTCGTAAGCCAAGAATGATATCTGACACAAAAAGAAGCAAAAAGCTACTTTGATTCACTTCAAACGGAAAAAAGGGTTCAAATTTTTGTTTATGAACAACAAAACAAACAAAAATTGTAATATAGAAAAAGGAAAGAAGCCCATGTAAGACAAGTCTAACATAACATGTAATATAACTAATGTGCTCAATAAGAACAAGAATTTTATCATATAGATGTCACTGTCCTTGAGATATCATGCTAAAATACTACTACTACTACTGCTACTACTGCTGCTACTGCTAGTGGTGCTACTATTACCACTACTACTACTACTACTACTACTACTACAACAACTACTACTACCACCACTATTATCATTACTACTACTGCTAAAAATAATAACAATGAAGATAATGATAGTGAGATATGGAATTAAAAAACAAGTCAGTGATCCAGCTTGCTAAGAGAGAGAAACAAAATGTCAAGTCTCAAGCCTAAGGCAACATGAAAAATGAGGCTTAAAGGAATGGGATTAAAAACTGAAATTGAAGGCTTAATAATAGCAGCCTACGACCATAGTTTAGCCATCCGATTGTACTACCATAAATTACCAAAGATGGAATAAGCCTACTCTGGCGATTGTGTTATGGGTATGACGAAATCACTGGCCATATACTATCTGGATGCTCTCAGTTAGCCAAGACGGAATATATCAAACGGCATAACAAGGCCACAGTTTTTATGCACTTAGAAGCCCTTAAACATTATAACATCCAAACAATGGATGAGTAACACGAGCACCAACTGGAACCAATTACAGAAAATGGAATCCTTTGGGTTGTGCAAGTCCACACCGATAAGACCACTGAAGCAAATAAACTTAATAACATAAAGATGAGCAAGAAAAAACGTGTATGTTGGTAGGTATGACAGTCGCATCAGATCGAAATACACCAGTAAAAGTAACAGAAAATTTCTCCAAGTACAAAGATTTTCAAATTGAAATTACAAAAATGTGGGGAAAGACAAACTGTGCCTGCTGTCATAGGGACACTAAGAGTTATAAAGAAAGGAATCGAAAAGCAAACAAACAAGATTCCAGAAAACATCAATATAACAGAACTACACACTGTCGTCCTCCTAGAATCAACCCACATCTTTCAAAAAGTGCTCTCAATGAGATAAAAATCATTAAATTGAGACCCATTATAGTCCAAGAACCTGGATTGCCTTCGGTGATAATGGCGAATGAAAGAGAGATGTGTACCTGTTCCTCTCGACGTTTTTCCCAGTATCTCTTCGTAGAACCTATTTAGCTGCAGTTGTGCACAGCACACGTATATTCATATATGACGCCCGAAATAAGAAATATGGGGATTTTATCCTTAAATGGGAAATATGATGACAGTCTTTTAGACCCTTTGGAATGATTTTTGTTTTAGAAAATGGGAGGTAAGGAAGGGTGCGGATAAGGCCATTTTTGATTTTCTATTATACTTTTCCCCAAAAGGTTACCACAATCATGGTCTTGTTTTGGAACAGTTAAAATGGGTTTTCGTATTTTTTATCTTATATTTGAAAAGTTGCAGATGCATTTATCCACATACCTTGAAGGATAACCACTTTTTACTAACGTTTCCATAAGATCTTGACTTCATAATGTTAGGAGCTGCATGAAAAGGTAATTGCGAAGGGAAGATACAGCAAATTTGAAATTAATTCTCTCTTATATGTATCCGGCATAAAGAAAAGAAAGTTTGCGTATACCCCGAAAAATTTATTTTTTCGGTGAATAATTAACATCAAGGTAAACGTTAACAGACAAAATGGAATGGAATTTTCGTTTTCTTTACCATAAGTGAAACTAATGTTGGGTGTTGTGATGACGTATTGCGTATTATTGAAGTATTGCGTCAGTAGAGTGGTGTGCTCTTTAGACCGTAAAAGAACAAAAATTTTGTCAACTTGCAGGGTGAAGACGATTCGAGTGAAGTATAATAGGCACTCTTAGTAGATATATAATGCGACAGCGAGGACAACTGCGATTCGCTACGGCGACTCGCGACTCGCTACGCTCCTCGCTTGTCACCTACGAATCACAGTTATCCCCTCTGTCGCATTATATATCTACTCAATAAGGTCTCAGCAAGCACAAGACATGCCCCGGTTAGGACAGGCCGCGCAATATTCAATCATTTCAATATCAGTTCTGTCTATTACATGGATATTTTTTTAAGAACCCCCCAGGGAGCCCCAGCAGACTCCCTAATTATATAGGAACTTGTGAAGTTTATAAAACAAGCAATTATAGGCCAATATTTCCTCTCTGAATGAGCCCCTTCAAAGCCCTAAATAACTTAATTTATTAGCTGGTATATCACTTACAGAACGCCGTTGACACAATCAATGCTTGTTATTAGAACTCCAACATAGTCAACTACTATCTAAAGACCGTGTTTGGGGCCATGCCTGTAGAAACGTAATATTAAAAGGAACGTAGAAACAGCCTTTAAATAAATCTCTGCTGATGTCAGGAGTTCTTTCAGGCAGAAAAAACCAAAATCTCTGCCGATGTCAGGAGTTCTTTCTGGCCGAAATATCTGGGGCACGAGGCTGTTCTGGCAAAAATATCTGGAACAAGAGGCTGTTCTGGCAAAAATATCTGGGGCAGGAGCGGCCTTTGGCCACATTTTTCATTGGAGGAGCGGCCTTTGGTTCCTTTCTTTTATTGGAGGAACATAGACCATCATGAGCCCGCAGCGTGACGCCTTACACGAGACGAATTGGGTTAGGCCATATAGAAATTTTTCATTTTATAAGGACCTTTAGAGAGTTATATATAGAGACACATACTAAGGCTCTCAATATAGAAAGTAACAGTGTTTAATTCTTTAGTAAGAATCGTGAGTTGCATTAACGTATTTATCCCAAGTAAACATGTTCCCGAGAGTTTTATTTACTCACTTACAATCATGAGCGCTAGTGTTTATTGAACACACAAAGTCTTCGAGTACCGTCATTAAACATTTAAAGATAACAATAGGACTATTAAGATCGTTGTTTGTATCTTTTAAAAGTGTTAAAGTGATAAAATTAATTGACTTCCTTATTTAAAAAAACAATGATTGAGAACTCATCTTTATTTAAAAAACACAGCAATATTTAAATCGTCCATAACTCTGCTTAGGAACGCCCTAGAGAGACAATCTTTTCAACATTTTACTCGTAAAGCTCTCCTCTTTCTTATCAACTTACTTCCCTTGCTCACCCAACAGAATTTCACGAGTAGCTAAATCCATTATCTCTAAGACACCCTCAGCCTCAATTATTGTTTTCCGAGAGAAGGCATCCCTCATGTTCTTACAATCTCTGAGGTAATTTTGATGTATTGTTGAAATATATTTAAACTCCTTATCCTGTATAAACCCGTCTTGTAGGCCCCCACTTAACACCTCGTTTATAAAGGACAGACATCCACTGCCCAATATCCACAATTTTTCTTGTTTTCGCATTCTTATCTCTACACCCCTATTCCAAATGGACATAACACAAGCTATAACAGACAGGACAACGTTAGTTACACCAAACGGCGTGACCAACCCCGGATATGACATAATTACTACAGTAACCCCAGATGTGATCCCAACAGCAGTTGAAAATATAATTTGTAAGACAGAGAGAATATTATGAAGTCGTTTATAAGACTTACCCAGTTTATGTCTGGTGTCTATTTGCATTTGAAGCCTGTCCCTCATGCGGTTGATTTCTTTCATACGAAAGCTATGTCCTTTGTTTAAGGAGGGATACATTTTATATATATACCTAATTTATTACGCGGTGTATTAATTTTTCATAACTCTCTTTTGTTAGCAACCTCTTTTTGTATAAATATGTAGCAATCTCTGATATTTCATTTTTTAGTTGCTTCGAAGAATTTCCCGCATCTAGATGGCCTAATAAGACTCTAAACCTCTCCTTAATTTCACTTAATGAAGTTAAAAGACCTTTTCCCCGAACAAGACGAGGATAACATTTAGGTCGAAAGCCCTTTCCCGTCACATGTGTGAATTCCTCGGGGTTAAAATATATATCAATTACTAGAAGCTTCTTTAAATATAAATTTAAGACCTTTCGATGTCGAATAGCCGTCTCTTTCTGTATTTTAGTTGTACTTCGCTTTCTACTGTAAACATCTAACCACTCTTCTTCCCTTTCAACCCTCTCCATTAGTCTCTTTAATATCTTACTTTTTTCACGATTATTCTTTATTGTTAGTAGTTGTCTAAAAACATCTGAAGGCATTGGAAATGGAATAACACTATCATCATCTCGACTAACGTCTCCTACAGGAGATTTCATATCTTTATCTAAGTTAAGTAAAAACTGTTCTGGTGGTATTAAGGCAGGCGCTACAGGATGTTTTATTGTACCCTCTATTGCCTCCACTAAAGGAGCTTGAGCTTTCACTACCGCGTCACCTATAGCTTCATTTTGAGGCTTCTGCTCTTCCATTTTCACAGCCTTCAAGGCATTGGGGTGATCCTTAAATGACTTACCTGTTAAAATCTCAGCTTTTGTAATATCCCCCCTTTGTAACGCCGTAATTACCGCAGCCTTTCTTCCTAGACGACCCTCCAATTGTCGCCTCTCTGCTTCTAATGCATAATTTTTTTTTCGCATTATATTATATTAAACATAAATTTATTTTATATTTCTTATTAATATATAATGAAAACCAGTTACTGTGTAAAGTGTAAGAGTAAGACAGAGTTTAAAACCACACCTCAGTTAAGACGAACTAAAAACAATCGTGTAGTCTTAGTTGGTACGTGTAAGAACTGTGGTTCACGTAAGACCATGTTTGTGTCACTAAAAAACGGCAGTGGACTTATCAGCTCCCTCATAGGCAAACCCGTGCCAATACTCAGCAAAATACCGATATTAAACGCGATTTTCTAAAGGCGCGGATAAAGTTATTTACTGTTTCGCGGACTAAAAATATTACAGATATATATAAACAATGAAGAGAAATTATCAAGGTAACATTATACTACCACATAACCCCTATAATATACGCTGTGCCGACTGTGGAAAATATACAGCGCTGATGTATACTACGAACCGTGGCTTACTACCATTAGACAAAATAAAAAACAACACTGCATATGGTACAATATGGTGTAAGAAGTGTTATGAAAAAATAATTTCTGGAAGCGGTTTTAGACCAAAATGTTACCCTAGATTGTATAGAGGGAAAGGAATAGACATCCACACGATGTTACGCAAGGTCGAAAAGGTATTACCAAAGGACGCGTTAACTTTACCCAAACACAGATATACAGGACTACAATCAACCCCCCTAGAAGATGAGCTTGATGAAAATGACAACCCCTTGCCGGGTCATGAGCCCTTTAATCAAATTGATGGAATAGCGCTACACCACGACATTTGTTATAGAGACTCCAACACCGTTAAGGACAAACATAAATGTGACGCAACGATGTTAACATCACTCAAGGAAATGAAGCCAAAAAACTTCAGAGAAAAGATTGATCGAGCCTTTGTGAGGGGCATTATCGGAACCAAATATAAGCTTGGTTTGGGCCTGACGAAAGCACAGGAGGACCTTCTCGATGACCTATATTATAACCCACAGACCGGCTTTTCCGGTATAAAACAACTGTCGCGAAGGGCGAAGCTTCCACTTAATATTACAAAAGAATATCTTTTAAAACAGGAGACATATACTAAACACATGCCGGCTGTCCAAAAATTTCCCACCCGAAAAGTTATTGTTCACGAGGCGAATCATCAATACCAGGCCGATCTTGTCGATATGCGTGCTTTAGCTTCAGAAAATGATTCACATAATTACATCTTAACCGTCATCGATGTTTTCACGAAATACGCGTGGGCTGTTCCCATCAAGCGTAAAACGGGTGAGTTTGTGACGAAAGCTTTTAAACAGATTCTCACTCAACCTCCAAAGCTTATCCAAACAGACGCAGGCACTGAGTTTATTAACACACAAACTCAAGCTCTTTTTAAATCAATGAATATAAAATGGTTTCAATCTTATAACGAAACAAAGGCTCAGATCGTGGAGAGATTCAATCGCACTTTAAAGGATAAAATGTACCGTTATTTTACAGCAAATAAAACTAAGCGGTGGTTGGACGTTCTTCCCGACTTGGTCAAAAACTATAATACTAGCTACCATAGGACAATTAAAATGACCCCTATTGAGGCGACCTCAGATCTAAAGCCCACTATAGGGGCGCCACCATCACGTAGGAGAAAACCAAAATTTAACCCAGGTGATTTTGTTCGAATAAGTAAATATAGAGGAAAATTTAAGCGTGGATATACAGCCAACTTCACCAACGAGGTGTTTGTAGTCACAGATGTCTTACCCACGACCCCAGTTACATATAAAATAGCTGAGATTAGAAACGCTGAGAAGATTATTGGGACTTTCTATGCTGAAGAGCTTTCATTGTTTAAGCCCACGAAGGCTTCGGATCTAATCGTGGATTAATCCGCGCAGCGGTAAACAACTTTTAACCATCTTAAAACTAATTTCATAAGTTCCTAAATTAACTAAAAGAAAAAAAATTTATTTAATATATAACAATGACTCTATATCAAGTTTTTATTCCTGAGCTTTGGGACAAAGAAGAATCATCTAATACTGGTAACGTAAATATCTCAGATCGTGTTGGTCTATTAGCTCTCCTACGGGATGGCTCAAATACCCCCACAGCAGATTTAACCCTTGATAATTTTAAAATAAATAACTTAGGAGAGCCCGACCTAGACCACCAGGCCGCCACCAAAAAGTATGTTGACGATGCAAGCAAAAGTAATGTATTTTTAAGTGACGTTAATATGTTTCCCGTTCCGGGGCAGATAGTTTCAGCATCTTCAGAGCTTTCAACCGCGGATCAATATAGTAAAGAAAACGCATTTGATGACAACGCTAATACGAATTGGGTGTCATATGGAGGACCTCGAGAGTCAATTAAGGTTGAACTTCCGGTAGCTAAACGGATCTGGAAAATTATGTTTCGTCCACGAATGTCACCAAATCGTTACCAATGTTTTGAGACTTGGCAGTTTACAGGAAAGACCACTAGTGATGCACCCATATGGGATATAATAACCGAAGGAGTAGATTTAAGAGTAGAAAAAACCATCGTACTACCTATTTACACTAACCCATATAAAATCTTTAGATTGGTTGGAAGTGGAACTGGTAAATATGGAGTATCTGAAATACAGCTATATGAGGCTTTCGTATCTAATGATGACTATGCTCGGAGGTCTCAGACGGTGCCCTCAGGGAAAACGGCAAACATAATGGAGACCTATAGACTGAATGGACAATCTTATTTTGTAGACTCCGGCACTCCCACATCCTCCCTTATATTCTCTCCAGGAGAAAATTTAAATTTAATAGAGGGTGTGTTAGATGTTAGAGTGGGAAGACCTCCCTTCTTCTTAGATGAGGATTTATTAAACTATCTCCAAATCAGCAATCTACTCAAACGTAACGCGTTGTTACCACTTCCCCCAAGGGAGCCCTCGATGATATTTTTACCACACCCCTCTCAAATAACTACTATGGATCCAACAACAAACAATATTTTAGAAATTAAAGAATATATAACCTCACAGACATATGTGAGCTCTGGAACAAGCATATTAAGTGCAGTAAATGGATCATTTTGTTTTCAACATAACGGGCCGGGCTTTAGTAGGGTTGGTATTTTTAGAACCTTACTTACGTCTAATGGTACAGATATGACTATAATCTTAGCTATGAGGTATAAAAACGTCACAAGATTAATTGATACTTGTCATTTCCATTTTAAAGCTGGATCAGAGGAAATTTTACTTTACGCACCAAATAATACAAATCAGGTCGTTTTTAAATATAACGGAAGCGCTATTTCAGAGGGTGTAATAGTTTCAGACGGTGAGCTTATCGTCTGGGGCTTTAGGAAATATGGGGGGATTGTTAATATTTTCAAAAATGCTTTAAAAATTAAAGAGGCATATCAAAGTCCCAATCAAATAACTGCTACGACTGGAGATTTATCTATAGGCTCAAAAGTAAATAGTACTGAACCTACAGATTTTGTGTTCCTAGGTTGTTTTGTTTACAATTTTACGGTGTTCGATAACGATCTACACAAACTACAGGTGTATTTCTTAAAGATGTTCTCTTAATTTGCAAAGCTATTTTTAAACAACTTAAAAAATATATTTTTATTATATATAAATGGATACAACTAAGCAACAGGCTAAAATATTTTTAGCACATAATATTTTAAAACAATTAGAAAAAGCAAAAACAAAGTTTCCAGATGATCCCTTTTATTTTGAGGAAGTTTTTAAATTTCAGAATCAAGTACCATTAAAAAAATTTCAAATTAAGTGGATTCCATTAAAATTTACAGATACAATAGCTCCAGTTAAAATAATTTTTAATAATGAATATCATTTTGGGACAATTAATAAATATAATCAACCTGATTCTCAATTCTCTAGATTTGCAAATGTACAATTTTGTATCCATAAATATACTAGAAATAATCCAAATAATGAAAGTATCTTATATAAGCTAATCGAGGAGATCACAAACGCATATCATCAAGAAATAAATCGAAGATTTGCTCGGGGAACCGAGATTGTAAACATCGTTAAAAAACTACTTAAAAATAAGAATAAACCATCTTTGGAGGAAATATATATGGAAATTAACAAATTTTTAGAGGACAAAAAACTAAACGATTGTAATGTTTTATTATATAAAGGCGAGGTTAGAAAAATAGAGGACTTTAAAAAGATTTTTTCTAATTTTACGATAATTTCCGAGAAGAAAATAACAAACCCACTACAAACATATTACTCTGATAAAATACAGGATGTTAAAAAACAAGGAAAACCTATGGATAATCCATTAGCCCGCATAACTCTTAAAGCAACTGAGACAGGTGTTGAATGTTTGATAACTAGAAGTGATATAGATAAGGTTATAAAAACACATAACGGAAAACCCTTAACAGCGGAAAATATACATGAAATTTTCTCAAAGGTTATGGTGTTGTCTGGGCTACTTAATTTTCGGGGAGTGTGTATTCATAGAGATAATTCCATATCGCTCCCCAATAGCGTAGATCAGCTATATTATAAACAGGAAGAATATGATATATTACAACCCGATGTAGTTAAATCCGCTCTTAAAGACGATGATTTAGAAGAAATAAATTAACTGTTATCTTAAAAATATATTTTTATTATATATAATAATGGCAGAAGCTCAAGCTCAATTATATCCTCAATTACCTCAATTAGAGGATTCTCAATCTAGGTTCCGTTTCAATAAAATATTACAGCAACAGACAGACATTAAAGCAGAACAGTTAAAATATTTAAGGCTCCTAAAAAAGTCGAAAAAAATAAAGCACACACTTGATACACTTGAGACTATGACTACAACTTTTGGAGGGCTTGTTTCAACGGGAGCCATAGCCTCCATTTTTACGGGATTTGGTGTTATTGTTGGTGTTCCTTTTGGGGCTATGGGAATCACTTCTGGGATCACATCGATAATCTTAAAACACTTTAATAAACGTGTTAATAAAAAGTTACAAAAATATATTACAATCAAATCGGCCTGTGACCAAACTTTAAATGCTTTAAATATCCTACAGTCTAAGCTCATTCATGACAATAAAGTCACCCATGAGGAATTTGAGTTGGTTTCACAACTTATCGAAAAATATACTTCAAATAAAGAGAAAAAAATTTTAGAGAACGAACCACCACAGGACCTATTGGAGAAACTCAATTTACTAGTAAAGCAACACACTCACACTTAATTCCCACTTTTCCTCTTATTCCCACCTCTCCTCTAATTCCTTCTGCGCCTCCTTTCTCTGAACGTCCCCAAACTCCTCAGGGAGCTTTTTCTGAAACTCCTTACAGAGCTTTTCCCGATAGACCGAAAAAAATATTTAAATGTTTATGTGAAATAAAAATATCTTAATAATATGTTTATGTGAAATAAAAATATCTTAATAATATATAAAATGAATTCCTTAATTTTAACAACAGCAAATAGTGGCACTGATGAAAATCATAAGCTTCGCTTGCAATTTGTCCAACCCCTTGTTTTAAAACAAGACAACCGAATATGTCTAAGCAAACTTCATCTGTGGTATAATTGGGATAACTTTAATAATAAGACATATTCTAATTGTAAATATAAAATTATAAACCAAAACTCAGGTGTAATCTTAGATGACAGTATTCCAAATGGGAGTTATTCCGTTAAAGATCTTAACAATTATTTCCATTATAAAATGTTTGAAAAAGGCTTTCAAACGGACGTTAACGACCCCTATGGTATTAATATATATGCAAACACAACAACAAACCGTATTGTAATTTCTGTAAACGCCGACTATCAATTTGAATTAAGTCCTGGATTAGCAGAGAGTCTTGGATTTAGTAATTTAGAATTTAGGAACATAGAAATAAATGGAGACCTAGTACCCAAAATAGAGCACGTGACAACGGTGTTAGTACATTGTAATATAGTAAGAAACGATTTCCAAGCAGACTCTTATTTGATATATTCGTTTAGTCCTTCAGTACCATTTGGAAGTCTTGAAAGGGTGAACCCTCACTTTCCCATGTGGCGTCAGTGTAGAACCTCTTCCAATATAAGCTATATTGAGATCACCTTGACAGATCAAAACAATAGACCTCTACAAATTGAAGACACTATTTTATGTGAATTGTTATTAAGGTCTTAACCCATCTAATAATTAATTTTTAAAATATATTTTTATATTATATAAAATATGGTCTGGACTCACAGTTATGGATATATTAAATCCCAATCGGGGAGTGGTTTATTTGATATATTAACAAATCCAGCAGTACAAGAGATAGGGAAGAAAGCCGTTACGTCATTTGGTGAAACAGCAGCTAAGAATATAGGCCAACGAGCCGCTGAAAAGTTAGTACCCTCTAAGCCCCCTTCTCGAAGATCTTTAAAAGAAATGTATGGTAGTGGTCTCATACGTGTTTAATTCCCCTTTTTAAAAAAATCTCATAATAAATTAATTAATTAAAAAAAATATTTATTTATAATATAACAATGGAGTTTGAAAAGATTAGCAATCTTCTATCTAATAAGGAAATGGAGCTTTCAAAATACATTAAAAAGAGGTGGGTGAAGATATTTGATGAGAATAATGGAAATTATGATCGTTCTATAAGATATGTTTGTACCACTCTACAAGATAAGCTTGTTGATTACGCTGATGGTTATATCTTACTTGAAGGTTATTTACACTATACAGATGCTGGTAATGCCCTCGCTGTAGGACATATGGCGACAGTTCAAAATGGTACTTCAAGCCTCGTTAAGAAGTGTATTATAAAATTAAACAATGTTGATATGGAGACTAATCATGATCCCAATCTTACCACACCAATGCAGAATTTTTACGAATATTCAGGAACCTACATTCCTTTTGAAAACCAATATGCCTTTATAATGCCAACCGCTGATGGTGACGCAGATAAGAACAAAAAAAATGTGAACTTAGATTCAGTTCACGCTGCTGCTGCAGGAGGTTTACCCGCAAGACGTACAATTAAAGCAAAAATACCGTTAAAATATTTAAGTAACTTTATTAGAAGGCTTGATTTTCCAATTATAAACAATTTATTTGAAATAGAAATAGAATTAAACCCTGAAAACGGATTGATTCGTGGAGATCATGAACTACAATTAACAACAACGCGAACAACTCTCTATTTGCCAACTATTAATCTCCCAGCATCTAATATGGGAGCCTTTACAAGTCGGTTAGAAAAAGGTCTCATGAAAACACACCACTGGGATAATCTTCACACATATCACAATTTAGGACAGGCTGTCGCAAATATTCAGTTTGATGTTCAAGTCTCCGCATCGGTGGTTGGCGTTCGAAAAATGTATTTTACGATAATTGAACACTTTGATTCTCAAGAGCACCTCCAATTAAACACCGCTGTAGCCGTTCGTAATTTTAATGTACAGATAAACTCTGAAGATTATTACCAGACAAGCGTATTAACAGATCAAGAGGCCTACCAGCTCTGTTCCGAAAACCTTATAATGCAGGGTAAGGACCCCTCGGTGGGGACAGCAATGACTTATGACTTCTTTAAAGAAAGGTCCCGTATCTACTGTTTAGACTTATCTAGGCAGAGTGTATTTGAAAGCGATCCCTTTATAAGCCAGCAAATCAGGTTTAGGGGCACGCCAAGTGGAGCTGGAAGAATATTTGTAGTGTTAGTAAGCAATAAAACAAGCGTTATTGATATGACAGAACCCTCTAATACTAAAACTGTGTAACTTAAATAAAAAAAAATATGTGTGGTTTAAAATTAACTTGAGCATGGGTTAAAATATTATTTTTTTTATTAGATTAAAACACAGTCTTTAAATATCCCCTAGCTAATCTCTTTAGTTGATTTAAACTAGCGTTTGTAACATTAATTGAATTTGAGTTATTTATAAACTTATTATATTTTTCCTCAATAGTTCTGAGCAGAGATCTTGACACACGCTCATCTTTACGATTTCTTAAATTAACCCTCCTCAAACAGTTCTCAACCGTATCTGTTAAGTAGACTACCTTGAAATTATAATCTTTGAAAAGAAGTTTAAATAGATCTGAGATAATTTTTTGTTCGATGGCCTTATCATTAAAAATTTCATGAGTTTCCTGTGGACATCTCTCCATGAATATAACTGAATTTCTTGGGGCGGTAAGTAATTGATTGTAGGCCGTTAAAAATATTTGCATTTGGAGCGGTAATCGAAATAAATCAGGAAATTTATAATGTAAATAAAAAATATCATGATCGTTCTCGTCCTTTAACTCTCTCCAAGCGTCTAAGTCTTCTTTTAATATTATCACGTTTTTACCCTCCTCTTTAGCCGCCTCTTGAATACAATCTAGGAATGTTGACTTACCAACACCAATGTTTCCAGAAATACAATAGACTGTCCTAGCCATTATATATTATATTAAAATATATTAAAAAATCTTAGTTATTATATATAATCATGCCAACCGTTAATTTCAAATTAAGCGATTATCAGAAACAGAAATATGAGTCTGCGGTGAGAAATTATAAGGAAATAAGTTTAGAAGTGAGTAAATCGATGATGAGTAAGAAACATGGAACGCCTATAAAGTTAAATGAGAGACAACATAAGAAATTATTAAAATCAGAGGGTAAGATGAGAATTAAGCCAGTCCTCCCTTTTGATGTCAAATTTTACGTGTCACCAAACCAATATAGGGAGATCGTGAAACTTGCAGATGAACTTAAGGACATTGCTAAATATGAAAAAGACCTTCAGAAAGGCGGTTTTCTTGGTGGTATTACAAAAATGGCGTTCCCGTTTATAAAATCGACACTACCTAAGATCTTGGGGACACTCGGTCTAGCGGCAGCCACAGGCGCCGTATCGGGAGCCACCAATAAGGCGACGCGCGGTAGGGGGTTTAAGTTATCAGAGCCTCAGTTGGGTGAACTTATGGAATTGGGGAACGAGGCTTGTAAGTGTAATATTGTAGATAAAGATTTTATTAATAAAATGGAGAGTGATATTAAAGAGCAAAAGGGTGGTTTTATTGAGACTTTATTAGCCGGGCTTGCTGGTTCATTATTACCGTCTTTATTAGGGAAAGGAATTGATGAGAAGACTTCAGGAAAGGGGATTAAGCGGATAGGTGGTAAAGGGGTTAGACGAGCGGGTGGTAGTTTAAAAAAAAAGTCCCCTTGAGTAATCTTGAAATAAATGACTATTTTGGAGAAAGAGTTTGTTTTTCTAGGGATGAACACGTGCCTCCAAGTAAACTTCAGAAAGGTGTTATTATTAACTTGGATGATAAACAAGGACCTGGCTCGCACTGGATAGCCTTAAAAAAGAATTTATACTATGACTAGTTTGGAGAATATCCTCCAAAAGAATTTATAAAAAATATTAAATGGAGAAACATCTATAGAATTCAAGATTTAAATTCAGTTAATTGCGGCCATTTTTGTATTGACTTTCTAAATAGTGTAAATAATAAAAATGATTATTTCAAGTGGTTAATGAAGTATAATGTTAATAATTTAAAGAGGAATGATGATATCGTTCTAAAAAGGATTTAATTAATTATTTTTATATATTTAATTAATTAATTAATTATTTTTTTTAAATAAATATATTTAGTGTATATAGAGAGATGACGGTTACTTGTGATAGGTGTAAAAAAGAGATTTGTGATAAATATAAATTAAAACGACATATTTCAAATGTTCATGAGGGGGTTAGAAATTTTTCTTGTGATATTTGTGGGAACACATTTGGTGCAAATTGTGATCTACAACGACACATTAAAGATGTTCACAATAAAATAAAAACCTTTGAATGTAATATGTGTGATATAAAATTTAGTCGGAACCCAGACTTACAAAAACACGTTTTAATTGTTCATGATGAGATAAAAAAATTTAGTTGTGATATTTGTGAAAAAACATTTGGACTGAAAACAGACTTAAAAAACCATGTTTCAGCTGTTCATAATAAATTAAAATCATTTGAATGTAATCTTTGTAAGAAAAAATTTGGATGGAATTCGGACGTACGGAGACATATTTTAAATGTTCATGATAGAATAAAAAAATTTAGTTGTGATATATGTGAAAAAAAATTTAATCAAATGAGTGCTTTGCGAACTCACATAAATAATATTCACGATAATCCTAAATCACAAAATATGAGCCGCCCTGAACGAGAAATATTTGATATTTTAACTAAGTTTGATATACCCTTTAAGCAAGAATTGAAGTTTAAGGATTTAATTGGGTTGGGAGGTCGCCAGCTAAGGTTTGATTTTGGAATAGAAACAGATGATAATTGGCTTCTGATTGAGTATGATGGTGCACAACATTTTAAACCCGTGAGATTTGGAGATATGTCCACTGACGAGGCCATAAAATATTTTAAAATTAGAAAAGCTCACGACCGCCTCAAGGATGATTATTGTCTATTAAACAATTATAAACTCCTACGGTTATCGGCTACGGATCTCCTATCTTTGGAAGATATCATATTGGAATTTATTATTGATTATTCTAATTTAATTTAATCTACATATTATATTTTTTTTACTTTAATTTAAAACTATAACGTAATGTATTTAGATATTTATCAATCATCAAAAATTGGAATTTTCGTGTGGTGGCTTCCTTATATTTTTTTTTAAAAGATTTCGAATCTTCAGATAACTGATATGCGATCTGGGTTAATTCATGTCCTGTAATTCCGTTTAAAAGCATTATATAGTTCGAATTCTGTCTAATAATAGCCGGCACTTTAAAAAAAGATTGTGAAATAAACACCAAGCTACAATTATTTTTCCTACCCCTTATAAATAAGTCTTCTACGGGTTTCAAATTTTTTTCTGTAATAAGGTCATCAAATATAATCAAATTTTGAACTGTTTGATTTACTGAGTCAATATCAATAACATCTTCAATATTACTTGAATATTCAATTTCCCCTCTAAATCTATCGATCATATACTCATATATGGGCTCATCTAACTTCTTAGCGTACAAATAAATCATATTAAAGGACTTAGATAAATCTATAATATTCAATAATAGGTTTGTTTTCCCAGAACCCGATGGGCCTACAATTAGGGCTCGAAAGGGATGTTTTGGCATGTATTTATTGGGATTATAAAACCCTCCTTTTGGTTTAAACTTTGGTGGTAATATCTTATACACGTTTGTTGCAGTCATTATACTTATATAAAACAATAATTTATTTTTATAAAGAAGCGTTTTTATGTCGGTGAGAGCGATATTGGGAACATAAGGAACAAACTCCCTCTTGTCTCCGAGTGAGCTTTTCACAGTATTTACAGGGAGTATAAGTGATATCCTTTTCAAGACGTTTTTTATTTAAAAAGTTATGAATACGACAAAATTCTCGATGACACGATCTATTACAGACCTGTCCATTCTTTCCTCTGTTAGTTAAGAGAGCTTTACACTTGTTCATTATTATATATTATAAAAATATATTATTTTAATTAATTAATTAATTATTTATTTTTTTAAAAAATTATATCTCGTCTAGATATAGATGACATAATGCAACTCCAAAAAGCACAATCTGCCTTAAGTAACTCCGTGGAGACCTATACCATATTAGATTATAATGACGACTATTTTAGTCATTTAAATGATTCTAGACCAATCGTACGAAATTTAATTCGGCGACTCCAAAGAACTAGGCGAGGGATTAAATATCGCGAAAGTCTAGAGATTTTATTCTATCACAAATTTATCGATCAAAAACAGAAAATTGATAGTTTTGATAGTGATATTAAAACTGTCATTTCAACAAAAACATATGTCCAAGAGAACGCTAGTGAGATTATAAATGGGGTTGAGGCATATATTGCGCAGAACTCTGGGTGTATTGTAGATGGTGTAGTAAATCATCTGATAAAAATTGTAGATTATAGTCCTTTTAAAGCGAGTAATTATATATCTCTTCCAAGCGAATTATCTAATTCAATGAAAGGTCTAATAAACATTAATAATCAAGATCAAAAATGTTTTCTATGGTGTCACGTAAGATTTTTAAATCCTCAGAAATCTCATCCTGAAAGAATTAGGGGTGAGGATAGAGAAATTGCTGAAACACTTAAATATGAAGGTGTTAATTTCCCCGTAAGTTCAAATCAATATATTAAAATTGAAAAACAAAACGGAATAAATATAAACGTCTTTGGGTATGAAAACAAATTAATATTTCCGATATATGTCTCAAAACAAAAAAACACATCAGAACTCAATTTATTATTCATTTCAGACAACAATGGAAGTAATCATTATGTTCTCATCAAAGATTTTAATAGACTAATGAATTCCCAGTCAAAAAACGGACAGAGATTATATTATTGTATGTCTTGTTTACAACATTTTTCCTCTGAAAATAATTTAGAATTACACAAAGAAATTTGCTTAGTTTTGAGTGATGGTAAACAGGCTATAAAAATGCCTGAGATAGGTTCTAAAATTAAACTTAAAAATTATTATAAACAATTAGAAGCTCCTTTCGTCATAGACGCTGATTTTGAGTCTATAATAAAACCTTTAGATGGGTGTGAAAATGATCCCTCGAGATCTTATGCTCAAGACGTCCAATTACATGAGATTTGTGGATATGGGTATAAAGTAGTTTGTAGATATGATGATCAGTTTACAAAACCAACAAAAATTTACAGAGGCAAGGGGTCACAAGAAAAATTTATTAAGGCTCTCTTTAATGAGGTTGATTGGTGTAATAAGATCAGAGAGGAACACTTTAATAAACCCTTAGAAATGTCAATGGAAGATCAAAGTGTCTTCAGGATGGCTAAGAAATGTCACATCTGTAACGTTGAGTTTAATGACGCAGATTATGTAGTTGAAATTAAAGTGAGAGATCACTGCCACGTTACAGGGAAATTTCGAGGCGCTGCTCATAATGCTTGTAATTTAAATTATAAATTAACAGAAAAAATACCCGTTGTTTTTCATAATCTAAAGGGATATGATTCTCATTTTATTATGCAAGTAGTTGGGAAATATACAAACACCTTAAATGTCATACCTAACAACTATCAGAAATATATGGCGTTTATGGTTGGTAAGCAATTAGTCTTTATAGACAGTTTTCAATTTATGAGCTCTAGTTTAGAGGCTTTAGTTAATAATACACCAGAATTAAAATATACTAAGACAGAATTCTCTTCAGAGGAGGCTAGGGAATATCACAAAAGGGAGTTTATCCATATGAATATATAGACTCCTTTAAAAAATTTAAAGAAACAAAATTACCACCCCTAGAAAAATGGTATAGTAGCTTAACAGATGAAACCATTTCAGAACAAGAATTAGAACATGCTAAGAAAATATGGGATTTATTTAAGATTAAGAACTTAGGCGAATATCACGATTTATACCTAAAAACAGACGTACTATTATTAACTGACGTCTTTGAAAATTTTAGAAATACTTGTTTAGAATATTATAAATTAGATCCAGCCCACTATTTTACAAGTCCGGGGTTAAGTTGGGATGCTATGTTAAAAATGACTAACGTTTCTCTAGAATTATTGACGGATATTGATATGTATCAATTTATTGAAAAAGGGATGCGTGGTGGTATAAGCTTTATAAATCACAGATATGCGAAAGCTAATAATAAATTTTTGAAGGGTTATGATCCTAATAAGGAAGACTCTCATATTATTTACTTAGACGCTAATAACTTATATGGTTGGGCTATGAGCAAAAAATTGCCTGTAAGTAATTTTAAGTGGGTTGATCCATCTAAGTTTGATGAAGACTTTGATTTGTGTGAATATGATCAAAATAGATCTAAGGGTTTAATTTTAGAAGTAGATATTGAATATCCTAAAGAATTACATGATGAACACCAAGATTATCCTCTGGCACCCGAAAATATACAAATTACAGATGAAACGTTAAGTCCCTATTGTAAGAGGGTTAAAGAGAAATATTTTAAATTAGGGATTTCGTCTGAATTAATACCACATTTAATGAAAAGAACAAAATATGTAACCCATGTTAAAAATCTTATGTTATATATAGATCTTGGATTAAAAATAACAAAAATTCATAGGGCATTAGAGTTTAAACAGGTGGCGTTTTTAGAAAAGTATATTTCATTTAATACGGAACGTAGAAAGGTCGCAAGAAATACATTTGAAAAGGATTTCTTTAAATTAATGAATAATTCGGTTTTTGGGAAAACGATGGAAATTTAAGAAAAAGAATTAATATTAAAATGGTAACCGACCCGAAACGATTAAAAAAATATGTTAGTAGACCATCATTTATAGGTTATAAAATGTTTAATGAAGATTTGGTGGCCATTCATAGAATTAAAGAGAAATTAGTATTAAACACACCGTGTTATGTTGGATTTAGTATTCTAGAATTAAGTAAGACGTTAATGTATGATTTTCATTATAATTTTATAAAAAAGAAATATGGTAATAAAAATAAGCTCCTATTCACGGATAGTCTAACAGAAGATACTCCATTACTGTTAAGAGATCCTAAAGATAATAAGATTTATATAAAGACTATAGACGCTTTAACAGATAATTATAAAAGTAGGTCTGATGGAAAAGAGACTGGAAAAACGGATTTAGAGGTCTGGTCATCAAGTGGGTGGTGTAAAATTAAGCGTGTTATTAGGCATAATGTTGATAAGCAAATATATCGAGTTACAACTAAAACTGGTAGTGTTTGCGTAACCAAAGATCATAGTTTAATAGATCATCTTGGTAATAAAATTAAACCTACAGAATGTATCGTAAATAAAACAAAATTATTAACATCTCATCCGATAAATGAAACAGGTTTTAAGATTAGCCACAAACAAATTATGAAAGATATTTTTAAGAAAGATAGATCAATTGAGGAACAAAAAGCCTTTATAGAGGGGTTTTTGTATGCTGACGGCTCGTGTGGGAGATATGAATGTAAGTCTGGTTTAAAATATTCATTTGCTTTTAATAAACGAAACTTAGAATATTTAAATTTAATTAAGGGATATCTTAAAAATTGATTCTAAAATATATGAAACGATGAAGTCAAGTAGCGTATATAAATTAAATGTTTTAAATCCTAAGAATCTTATAATGGAGTTTAGAGAAATGTTTTATGATAAGAGAAGCTTTAAAAAAATACCAGATTATATATTAAATGCTCCATATGAAATTAGGTATAATTATTTTGTGGGATATTATATGGGTGACGGAACTAAAAATAGGTATATTTCATTTGATAATAAGGGTCAGATTGGATCAGCTCAGTTATACTATCTAGCTAAATCTATTGGAATAAACCCACGGTTAGGAGTTAGAAGCGATAAACCTCAGATATATTCAATAAATCATTTAATAAATAAAGGAAGGATAGAAGATAATTTAATACTTAAGATTGAGCCTTATGAATATAGTGGATATGTCTACGATTTACAAACATCTAGTGGAATGTTTCAAGGTGGGGTTGGAGAAATTATTGTTCACAATACGGACAGTTTAACTTATCAGATAAAAACAAAAAATATTTATAAAGATCTATTAAAATATAGGTCTAAATTTGATAACTCTGATTATCCTATAAATTCAAAATACTATTTTAACGAAAATAAGAAAGTTTTAGGAAAGTTTAAAGACGAAATGAGCGCAGTTCCAATTTCAGAGTTTATAGGGCTAAGATCAAAAATGTATTCAATAAAGGTTAATCAAAAAGAAATTAAGAGGTGTAAGGGGGTTAAAAAGAATGTTGTTAAAAAAAGAATTACTCATGAAAATTATAAAAATACGTTATTTACTACAAATGAAAAACATGATCAGATGACCGTTATTAGATCACAAGATCATAGAATTACAACGATGAAGGTTAATAAAATATCATTATCGTGTTATGATGATAAAAAATATATTTTTGATGACGGTATAACATCACTTCCATATGGTCATTATAAATTATTGTCTTGAGCGAAGGTGTTTATAAGCTCTTGACCGTAATTAGTTATAATTTTATACATTTCGGGATGTGTTGATATGGCTTTGATCTCTGGGTGTGTTTCCTTGAAAGAATCATAATCTCTGTGAAATTTTTCCACTGCTTGTTTAGTATAGGGATATTTTTTTTTCGAAAGGTGGGGTTTCTTTTAATTGTTCTAAACTTCATTTCATTCGCGTCATTTTCTCATTTTCAAGTTTATTAAACCTTCGTAACTGGGGCTCGTTTAGTAGAATATCGGTTTCCAATTGGATATCATAATGTGTTTGACGGGTTAAGTTGAGGGTGATATGGGGTGAGTTTTCTTTGATAGCTTTCTCGATTTTTCTATATTGACAGATACTCAAGTATACCAGAGTTTTAGTAAAATTAGTGTTTGTTGTGCGAGGCATTTTATATAAAGGTAAAATATAAAACCATTTAAAAAATATCCATGTAATAGACAAAACTGATATTGAAATGATTAAATATTGCGCGGCCTGTCCTAACCTGGGCATGTCTTGTGCTTGCTGAGACCTTATTGAGTAGATATATAATGCGACAGAGGGGATAACTGTGATTCGTAGGTGACAAGCGAGGAGCGTAGCGAGTCGCGAGTCGCCGTAGCGAATCGCAGTTGTCCTCGCTGTCGCATTATATATCTACTACTCTTTAATCAAATTTTGTCTCGTGAAAGAATATGAAAGCGTTGTCCAATGCGGGCCCCAACCGTTGTAATGGCTATTGAAGAAAAACAAGATGACTTTTGTCGACCATTGCAATATTTTTTAAAGTCCAATCTCGAAGGACCATTAACAATATCATTTGTCTCGATCAGTGTTATTCTATCAATAGCTATTGTCTCGTCGAGTAAAATGTTCGTGAAAAGGGAAACCACATCCAAACTTGCCGTGATCAAGTGATAGTCTGCTCTATCCAACATTGATGCAAAGTGAAATGTAGCTTTCACCGCATACACATTCTTACGAAAAGGCTAAATGAAGTTTAATAAAAATTTTGCGATCTTATGCGTAGGACAGCCTATTTGCGAAATAATAGGACGATACTTGGGTAGGCTAAAAAATTCACCGACTAGTAGCTTATGAATTTTCGGAAGTCCATAGAAACGGGCTGCGTTTGTTTTATTTGATGAGTGTTTTTCATATTGAGAGAATGTGATCGATAGTTTGTGAGTAAATCATTAAAAAGGAGTAACAACTTCTGGTTTTTCCACTATAAAATTGTACACCTTGCCATCCTAGACTGCCAAATTTTCAAACTTAGAAATGTCATCCACCATTTCCTGCATTCTTTTCAAGTAGTCCCCCTATGGTTGACAATGACGTCAAAATTCTCTTCGTCCGACTTGCAGATTATATGTCTTTAGTTGATGAAAATTTCTTAAGAGCATCATACTCAGGTATCGAAAGATTGAGTTCCTTTAGAAAGTTGTAACCACTGAATGATGTATAACCAATCATCTTAATATCAACTTTGAGTAACTCAAACTTGTGTGTTGAAACATCTTTGTTATTTACTGTAGGCCATAAATAAGTTAATAATGTCTTTTATTTCGTCTCAGTAGCACATTATATGATATTTGTAGATATTAAATCATTTTCACTCAAAATGACTGAAGTACAGTCGAAGTACAATTATAACAAAGTAGTACATATTTTAAACGAAGTAGCTTTTCTGGTTTAATCTTCTTCTTCTTCTTTGTCTTCCGGCTATATTCTGTTAGGGTTAATAATAATAATGAATAATAATAATAATAATAATAATAATGGGGATGATAAGAAAAACTACCTTAAATATTTGTGAAGGAGCAACCAAGAATATATTTCGAGAAAAACAAAATCTTCACGAAAAATCATTTCGGATGTTGAAAAGGATGATTAACTGAGCTAGCTACACTCTTTTTAAACAATGAAATAAGCAGTAAGCAGAAAAATCAATAGAGGGAAATTAGTTGCCATTTATCAATTTATCAAAGGCATTCGACACACTCAGCCATTCCATCTTTATTTCGAAAATGCAATCGTTAGGAATAACAGGAATTGCTTTACATAGGCTCGTGTTTTTTCTTTTTAATCGACCATTGATATGTGAAATTGAAGATAAAAGGTCTGAACAATGTCCAATTACCTGTGGAGTGCGTCAAGGATCCATCTTAATCCTATCCTATTCTATTTTATCGATTTTGAGAATTACTCAGCATATTTGAAAGCTGTCAAGTTTGCAGACAATTCTGTTATCTACCTGTCTAGAAAAACACATCAACATCGAACAACATTTAAATACCATTTAAAAGAACAACAATAACCATAATAAACAAAATAATGATTGGGGGAAAGGCAAAAAAAGCTAGCAATGGCATGAGTGAAATGTAAGAATTATATGGTAACCTAATCTCTGATGCTCGAATGCTTAAAAATGTAAGTACTATATAATGTAGCAACTTTTTTTCATCGATGGATGAGGAACTAGAAAATTAAATTGACTTCCTATTAACAGGAGGGAAGCTCTTAGGAAGAGCTGGCAAAACAATCAAACTTAATGCCGAGAAAACAATTGAATCAAATGAAAGGGAAAGTGGGCAACAGCCAGGAAAGGGAAGGCGATTGGCAATAGTATGTATGGACAGTTTTCGAGGAGCAAGCAAAGAGTAGATTTAGATAAGTCCGGACAATGTAATGCAAAAGGAGATTTAAAGAAATGTAAAGAAGCAATGAAATGAAGTGCTCAAAAACGTGCTTTAAGTTCATTTTGGTGAAAACGTTGATTCACCGCTATTTAGAAGAGGCCATGTAACTGGAAATATTAGCCATCAGGTCAGTGAATGCAAAAAGTAGCCACGCTGGAAGCATTGATACCAAATTGATAGGGGAAATATAGGTAAAGTTGACCTGAAAAAGAGACTATTTCAAGAATAAATAAGATTTATCTTCAGATTCAAGTTTTTTGTCCTTCAATAGCTGGAAGATCCCCTCAAACATATATACCAAGATCACAAATATGCATTGTAGAATCTAGTTGTCAACATGAAGGTCACCATTACTAACTCTGCCATTGAGGCTTGTCTCAAAAGCGCAAGAATAAAAAGAGAGTGAAAATGAAGGCAGCTTTCACAAAAGACAAAATTTGAACGTAGATATATGACTTTACCAAAAGCTAGGGGGGCAGAATTTTTGAAAACAATAGCCTCTATCGTGACTGTAAACAGCAAGTACTACCACATAATAATAATAATAATAATAATAATAATAAGTAGTAGTAGTAGTAGTAGTAGTAGTAGTAATAGTAGTAGTATTTCCTATTCATCTCAGCTTCAGTGATGGAAAATAGCTAGATTTATTCGGCTGAAGATCAAGTTGATGGCCAGAACCTTAGATATTCAAAGCGTATCTCAGGTTATCTTTAGGTTATCTTTTTGGAACTCTTCCACAACTATCTTGTTTTCTTTATCCAGCGTTTTGTAATTTTTTTCTCATTTAAAATTGTGGAATAAATTTAATCACTCATGCTACACAATGAATATTTTGTTGCCAAAAATATTTGTTTCAACTA
The DNA here is from genome assembly GCA_003991215.1 of Morbakka virulenta. Classification (NCBI taxonomy): domain Eukaryota; kingdom Metazoa; phylum Cnidaria; class Cubozoa; order Carybdeida; family Carukiidae; genus Morbakka; species Morbakka virulenta. Next base: position 886,631 of record RDPX01000030.1, read on the forward strand.
CCTTGTCAATGTTTTGTTGACTCGCTAAATACAACATTGCACCAGTGATATTGTTATCATGTCTTTTTATGATATTGTTTTCAAGTTCACCTTGCAATTAAGGCAATTTGCTTGGACTCACTGCCCGAGAACTCAGGACTCTGCAACCAAAAAAAACTGGAGCTGAGAGACTGGCCGTATTTCTCACGAGATGACCAATTTCCAGTATGCTGTGGACACGAAAAATTAAATCATTGCTCTTGATTCGATAAATCTAAATTTCTGGAACTCTATTACACATAATCTGAGTCCATGATATGTTGTTTCATTTCACCTTTTGAAGGTTCTGATTTCAGCTGTCACGTAAGCATCAAGGCATCTAGGCATGAAATGTTTTTTTTAGAGGTTCAGCACCATAAATGCTGAAGGTCTTAGAATTATTGATGTCACTACTGCAACTGAATTGGCTATTACAAACACGTCTTTTGTAAAATCTAATACAAAACCAATTCTCTTTATCCCTTAACGGTCTAGAATACAGATTGAAGTGAGTAGAAATAACACAACATAAACTCCTTGGATAAACCCTGCCTTGCTACCCAACGCCACGCACGTGGAAACGACAACAGTCAAATGTCGGAAACGAGTATGAAAGTTTGCTTAATGAAAATCTTCCACAAAAGCCCGCTGCTGGTTCAGTAGAACAAAAAGGTCCAACTTTGAAAAAAGGTGTTTTACACCTGCAAATAGGCTTGTTAACTAACCGATGGCAAACTTTTGAGACCTCGTGAAACATGGTGGTGAAATACTAAGGTCGAGAAAGCTATAGAGGACAAACTTTTTAAATGGAAAACGTGGAAGCAGTAGCTGACACTTATAGGAGTACTCCAGAAATATGAAGTGAGAAAAATTTGTAAATTCGACCAAAATATGCTTAACAGATTATCTTTTTGGGGGTTGCCATCTGAATGACAACATGAAGGCAGTTTTCCAATATGCAAGGAAGATCAAGAGCGAGAATGAAGATGGCATTAGGGAATAGGAAATAAAAGCCTGAGTTGAAATTTAACCGCCTGAGTGGAATCATTCCTTCATAATCAATTGCTACAATGACAAGGGCAATACTGCATGTAGGCAGAGTGGGTTATTGTGGTCTGGAACTCTTAGTGCAAATATTCTATATCATGGGACTAGTCTTATATTTGATTATTCGTAAACAAACCAACATTAATAAAAAACAGCCTGCCAGTGGAACGATGGATGTTATATTCATTCTGAGCCAAATGCAAGGGAAGTACCTGTTCAAGGAAATAGACATGCTTGGCATCAATTTGACTCTGATGAAGTATTCTGAAAGACATCCCTTAATTAATAGCAGAAACACCAGATATAAATTCGTTTTGGTGAAGCTTTCCACTTTGTAGCTTTACTAGCCAGTTCATCACTCGACAATATAGCATATATAAGTATCCTTATTCACTTTATCAGTCGCAAAGTCTTGCCTTCAACAGTCGTGAGCCCATTTCTTACATTTATGAGTTTTCCTGTTCTTTCACCCACTCGGTCATTAAGTCTTTTAGCTCACCTGGCTTCAGAAATCTGGTAAAAATTGTTCCAGTTGGAGATTTTGCCAAGTGACAAAAATCTGCTTTGCCCGTTCCCCAACAATAGTGTTTTGTAATATCTTCCTTCACTTGCGATGTGTTTATGTTGTTTGCCATTTTGGAGTATGTTTGTCAACATACCATATCCGTAAGTCATGCAGCAAAAAAAATTACATTATTTTTTTAAAGAATTGGAAGTGCAATCTGCATGCTGAAGAATTTGGCGCCTTTTTTCATTTTTGTCATGCTTCAGCCTCGTTTCCATATCTCTGTGTAAACATGCAAACTTTTCGTGCAGAAGTACTTATGGCATCCAAATCATCATTGCAATGCAATGATTCTACGTCTAAAAGTTCTCTCTGCAGGATTGTAAGAAGTCCATATTTTAGCAAAAACAAAACAAGGATGAAAAAAAAATGTCGTCCAATAAAGCAGTTGTCACAAGGAACAAAATGTGAGGTTAGATCTTTGTATAACAATTTTTAAAATTTATTTTTAAAAAATAAAAATTACAGGTGGTAACGTGTTACAATGCGTTAATATTCTGAGAAAGGAAGAAAGAGAGGAAGTCCCATGTGGCTACGGCTTAAAATTACTGAAAAATGATTTACTTTCAAATATTGTGAAACTATTAGTTGCAATCACAGTTCTTATATTTCGTGTTTTACCTTATGTATATTGCTCTGCTATATACATTGAGCACTTTTTGATACGAATACACAAGATTACACAAATATATATATATATATATATTTATATATATATATATTTATATTTATATTTATATATTTATTTATGTATATACATATATATGCATCTATGTATGCATATATGATAGGTAAATGAAAGGATTTATATTCTTTGTCTTTCTGCATACTCGCGCTTACAGGTGTTTTTCTGAGCTTTAGGCTTACAATAGACTTAAATTTGCAAAGCTTCCTTGCCAAGACAAAGCTTTTTCATGTGCTTATTTGATAACTGCTGATACATACTGTGATACATACAAAAAGTGACATGCAACACATTATGAATCAATCTACCAAAAATGAAAAGTTGTGCAAGCCCTCAAGAATAAGGTCTCAAAAGATTATGGTAAATGACACCAAAGTGGGTTTAGTTTATACATTTGTTTACTTGGGCAGCACCTTATTGAGTAAAGGGTCCATCATTTATGTATCCAGAGAGCACCAGCAGCCTATAGAAGTTGGAAAAGAGACTGAGCAGAGCATGGGCAGACTGTGGCATAACCAACAAGACAAAGATAGACCTGTACAGGACCTTTGTGTTAAATGTTCTGTTATATGCATCACAACCCAGGACAGTGCACCAAAGGGACCTTAAACAGATTTTCAGCTGAAGTATTTGAGATTGTAATTAAGAGTAGATTGTAAAGCAAGATATCAGGCACTGATGTTCTTGAAATGGTTGGCTGTTCTAGGGTAGGGGCACCATGCAAGATCACATGCAATGAATAGGCCAGGGTCACATGGAGTATTGGAGATCCTTTAAACAGCTGTATTACAGTGAGCTGCAAAAATGGAAGACTTCCTTAATACAAACAATACAAAAGATATAAGGACTGCATGGAAAGCAATCTTACCAACTAAGGGATCAAGGTTAATCCTTGGGAGGGTTAAGCTGTGCAGAGAAATGAGTAAAGACAGATTGTAATGGACAGTTGTGTAGGTTTTCAAGAAATGTGTTTGGTACATGCAATCTTCATGTATCAGCTCTGCAAGAACTGTGTTAAATCCTTTGCGATTAACAGACATACTTGGGTTTGTAGAACATGTTGAGCTGTCCATTTTTTAAAGCTACCTTAACCACTATACCTAAACCACTATAACTCAGAGTAAGCTCAGAGTATCACAGTATTCTGTCTTGAAGACTGGGAAAACATGTTGTTTGTAACAATGTGTAACCCCTTGTCTCAAAAGATATGTATTGTATCCAAGACTTGTGCATACAAACTATCTACAACATCCTACTCAGAGCACTCTAGTGGAACATGTAGCTTTTATCTGTCACATGTCCTAATACATGCAAATCTGTATTTGTACTTAGAGCCATGTGAGATATCACTAAAGGACTATCACTGGTAATTACAATGAGAGATCTCAAGAAGATGGTGGTTATCTGTGAAAATTTAGCTGTCATGATATATGTATGTATATATACATATATATACATCTATATACATATATATACATATATATACAAATATATACATATATATATACATGATAGTAAGTTACATTAACATCTTTAAAATCTCACCTTCATGAAAAGATTTACAATAGTTTTTTTATAAAAATATATTCCAAATTGCCACCGGAGACATTAATATATTTTATGCTGCTGCTAGGTGTAGCCTAAGGATTTATGTTTCATACTCAAGAACACTATTGACAGGTTTATTGGAAAGATGAAATATTAAACATCCTTGTGTTTTAAAAGGAATTTTTATGACAGTATTTAGCACATAAAAATTTTTCAAATGCCATATTCATAATTTTGGGGATAATAGGCACAATGTTATCAATTAAATAATGAGTTTTATTTGCAATGGCCAATAAAACTTAAAGCTCTTTCTCTCTCTCTCTCTCTCTCTCTCTCTCTCTCTCTCTCTCTCTCTCTCTCTCTCTCTCTCTCTCTCTCTCTCTCTCTCTCTCTCTCTAGGTGTCATATCCTTTAAGGGCATTGGTGATCATAGCTCTCCACTGCATTCTCCTTCTTGCAAGATAGATAAGTGAGATGGCATTCATGTTTGTATTTAGTCCTTCATTAATCCAGTTGCAAATGCTATCCAAATATATAATCCTTTGTCTTCATCTTGATCATTTACCATCTATCTTGCCTAATAGAGGTGTAGTCTCTAATTTATCTTTATGAATGAGGTGGCCTAGAAAATGTGCTTGACCACCCCTGATGCGACTGAGTAGATTTCTTTTCGACTGTGCCAGTGTCAAGACCTCTTCATTGCTCTTTCTTTCTGCCCAGGAAATCTTCAACATACGATGAAAGAACCACATCTTTGCAGCTTCGATTCTTCTTTTCATGTTTTCGGTTATGATCCAACTTTCACTGCTGTACATCAGCACCGGTATTACATAACTGTTTAAAATTCAAAGCAGTGCTACCTCCCCCATTTACTACCCACATAAAACCAAGAAATACAACTTGCTTAGGTATGAGGACTGTTTAGAAATATGTCATTATGTGTGTAAATGCTTATGTGCTGAGGGATGTGTAGTATTAGTAACCACTAAGTACTTGGATGATAATGTTCTCCAAACATAAATATTTTTGTCTTAGTTTGATTGCTGGAATGTGAGTTATTATGTGAGATATTCTTTGTTAGCCTTGACAGAGAGGTCCCAAGAATTAAGTACCAAGATTACCAGTTCTGATCATACACCATGGTTACAGGCCTTTTTTCAGCTGCAGACCTCCAAAATCTTCCCCCTTCCACAGAATTGCATGCATACAAGTTTTTTTAAAAATTATACAAGCCAACATACAACTGTTATCAATACAGGATAGTTATCTCTATGCAATGCAAGAAAAACAATTGTATGCAGCATGATATTCTCTTTTCAAAACAAGTCAAAATTTAACACTTCCTAAAACAAAAAAACCTAATGATTTGCATTAATTCTTGCATCAGTCTAAAATACTTATGAATTATATCAACATTATAACATAATTCACAATCACAATACTTAGAAAATGGACATAAAACTATTTCTTGAACTCCAATGGTCACCATTCAAGATTGCTCTTATGGAAAAATAGTGAGATTTTAAGCATGTTAGATTTTAAGCATGTTTTTTAATTACATACATACATACATACAATCAGTTCTTTTTGATTATTGTGCAGGTCTGGAAGCATCCTCCATGATGGTGGGCTTCCCTCCAGATGCCTGGCTAGCTGCATGCATGGCATATCTCACACTAGATTTCCAGGTGGCTCTATTCATTGGGTCACTTGAACCAAGGCCCCACAGAGATGTCATCCTTCAGAACATCGTGCCATGTCTTTCTTGGTCGCCCAGGTCGCCGATGTCCATCCACAGAAAAGTCTACTGGCTGCTTGATTGTGCAACTAGATTGCTGGACATGGCCATACCAGCATAGATGCCTTTCCCTCATAGTGTGTATTATGTCGGCTAATTCAGCTTGGACAGCAATTGGCTTGAAGGGGTTGTCTGCACCTGGTCGTGTCTGATACTACAGATTCACTTAATCATTGCCCTATCATTATGCTGCATGCACAATAAGTCACTCTTGGTCATGGGCCATGTTTCGCTGCCATACAACATGACACTACGTATACAAGTATTGTTTACTTTTCCACTTGTCCTCAGTGCAGATGTCTTGATGACAGGATTGGGAGAAGCTCCTTGAACTTGCTCCAAGCAGACTTTATACAAGTGATTGAGGCAAGTGAACAGCCACCAGCTGCAGAGAGTGTATCACCGAGGTAGCAGAAAGAAGACACCACCTCAAGCACATTAGAACCAACAGAAACTGTTTGCTGGGTTCTGCCATCCACAGGTCATGCCTCACATCTACTTCTTTTGCATAAGAAGTTGGGGTCCACATTTATCTTTTTCAGTCCACTGCACCTTTTGTGCACCCAGTATTTGCACCCACAGCACAAAATGCTGTTGTTTCCAACACCAGAAAAGCACACTGCACAGGGATATTTGCCTGACCTCTTCTTTGTGTCCAAACCAGGGCCACAAATCATGATCTTGGTCTTGTCAACATTTACTCTGAGTCCTTTCCTTTCCATTTCATCTTTCCAGATAAGTAAACATCTGGTACACTCCTCTAGAGTCTCTGCTACAATAATGAGGTCATCAGCATACAGGTTCTCCCATGGAACACCCAAACAGAACTCTTTTGATAGTGCCTCTAATACCACTATGAACAGAAGGGAACTCAACACTGAGCCCCGATGCACCCCAACTTTCACTTCAAATTCAGAGCTATAACCATTTCCAACGCGGGCCCGGCTCCTTGCATTGTACATCCCCTTCACTAGTTGGAAAATCCATCCTTTAATGCCAAGCTTGTGCATTGCCCACCATTTGACCTTGCATGGAATACGGTCAAAGGCTTTTTCAAGGTCTACAAAAGCCATATAGATGTTTTTGCCAGCTGCCATATACTTTTCTTGCAATTGCCTAATAACAAAAATGGCATCCGTAGTACCCCTTCCAGGAACAAAACCAAAATGGCATTTATCTATATAGACATGACCCCTGATGACTTTATCAATTAACCTTTCCAGAATTTTCATCACATGCTCAGTCAGGTTCAGTCCTCTGTAGTTACCACGGTCTAAAGCATCTCCCTTCCCTTTGTATAGGCATACAATTAAACTTTCTTCCCAGCCCCTTGGAATCTTCCTGCCATCAATAATAGAAGTAACCAAGTCACAGATCATCTCTGCCCCAGTGTCACCGGCAGCCTTGATAATCTCCAGAACAATACCAGATGGACCAGTTGCTTTGCCATCTTTCATTTGTGAGATGGCAACCTTGATCTTGTCAGAGGTGACACTAATTGGGGAGCCATGATTCTGAGGGACAGAAGGAAGGTGTGATGGATCCCACTCAAATTCAATATTTAGGAGCCGATTGAAATTCTCTGCCCAGGCTTTTCGTTTCATTTCATCATTCAGTGACAACTCTCCAGCATCATTTCTAATTGGTTTGTCACCAACAACATCAGTGTTTTCACGCCGCAACTGCTTGACAAGGTGGTAGACATGTTTGTTAGTCGAGTTTGACTCATTCCCCTCGAAAACAGCTTTGTCAGCCTCANGTGTCACCGGCAGCCTTGATAATCTCCAGAACAATACCAGATGGACCAGTTGCTTTGCCATCTTTCATTTGTGAGATGGCAACCTTGATCGTGTCAGAGGTGACACTAATTGGGGAGCCATGATTCTGAGGGACAGAAGGAAGGTGTGATGGATCCCACTCAAATTCAATATTTAGGAGCCGATTGAAATTCTCTGCCCAGGCTTTTCGTTTCATTTCATCATTCAGTGACAACTCTCCAGCATCATTTCTAATTGGTTTGTCACCAACAACATCAGTGTTTTCACGCCGCAACTGCTTGACAAGGTGGTAGACATGTTTGTTAGTCGAGTTTGACTCATTCCCCTCGAAAACAGCTTTGTCAGCCTCAAGACGTGCATGATGGATTGCCCTTCTAGCAACACATTTTGCTGAGTCATATGCTGCACGAGAACCAGTACCTTTCGAAGCCTTAAAAGCTAGCCGCTTGGCCTTAATCAGGCCATCAACCGTCTCGTTCCACCACCAAGTTTCTTGACGCCAATGGCGAGGTTTACTTTTGCCACAAACGTTTTCAGAGAGAGAGAGAGAGAGAGAGAGAGAGAGAGAATTCCTCTTGAAAGTGACCCTGCACCAAAGGGTCTTTGAGCTTCCATATTCTTAAACGAGGAACAAATTTTTGCTTAGTCTTGCGAGGGATCTCAATAAAAAAGTCACAGACCAGAAGTTGATGTTGTAGTGCGACTTCCTCACCTGGGATAACATTTACATCCTTTATATACCTGCGGACTGATTTTCGGTAGAGGATGAGGTCAATGTGAGTCAATGCCAGCCCAGATCTGTAAGTGATAAGGTGGCTGTCCTAAAAGGTGTTGCCAAGGAGAAGATCATGGGAGATTGCATATTCCAGCAATCTCTCACCTCCGACATCAGGTTCTGGCCTACCAAAACCAAAACCGCCATGCACCTCTCTAAAGCTGGTACCAGTACTTCCAACATGACCATTGCAGTCACCACACGGGAATAAAATTTCAGAGGCAGGGACCGTAGATGTTACTGAGCTTAGCTCTGCCTAGAATATATCTTTCTGTACATCACTTAGTCCACTTTGTGGGCTGTACACAGATAGGATGGAAACCACTCTGTCCAACAATTAACTTGACCAAGGTAATGCCCTCTGAAACACGAAGGATATCAAACACTTTATCAATCCACTCTTCAGCAACCGAAACCCCGACTCCGGCAGAGCCTTTGTCGTTACCACACGAGTAGAGTCTATAATTTGAGCTCTTCCCTGTGATAGTGCAACATCCTCTTCCATGACACCTGGTCTCTTGAACACAACAGACAGCAATATTTCTACGATGGATTGTTTCTACAACCTCACAGACTCTACCACGCAGAGTATTCACATTAAGTGTACTATTTCTGAATTGTCTCAGGCGCTTGCAAGATTTGCCTTGATGGCCCGACCCTGCCCCCCCACACCTGATATGAAGGGGCCAAGCCGGAGACATTACTGACATGAGTGCCAGCACTGTCTGTATATAGATCAGTGTTGGAACTTGCCATATTTGTTTGGAAACAAGGTTTTATGGAAGCGTCTGCCCTAGCTGACCTTCCAACTCAAATTTATGGTGTCTGAGGGACCAGATTTGTCAAAAGTTTACTCTTAAATGGGAAATGACTTGCCGTGAGATACCCAACAGTCGCAGAGGCCAATCCACCAAGATAGTTGCTGGATGCCAGACAGACACTTCTTGGATTTTCATTTGATTTTTCTTTAGGGCCTGACTGCCGTAGAACGTGGGAGGAATCCCTTGAACTGCCGTTCAACAGTGCTACTGCCGACCGGGATGAGCATCTGCTTCACCTGAAGCTTTTGGCAACAGGCTCTTCTGGGCTTATACCGACCCGACTCGGTAGGTTGTTTAGTATCTACCGGCAACTAGGGTAGAATCCAGAGGGAACGGCCTGCAAGAGCCACCAGGTAGGTGGTCTTCAAGGAGGCTGAGCCTGGACCAAGGCGACCCGTGGACGTACAACCTTAATCCCTCCAAACTTCTACAGTATATGAAAAAAATATGGAATTAGATAAAATTATGTAAAATGAATAACTTTCATACCACTTACATACCAAGATGCTTGACTTAATTAATTATTGGGGTTAGATATTTAAGTTATGATAGTGACAAAAAGTAAACGTAAATTTTTGATTTAGCATCACGACATTATAATATGAAAGGATTGTTTATTTATTTATTTATTTATTTATTTTTTTATTTATTTTGATATTATTTCTACAAAATTACAAGCCAGTTAAAAATAAATTGCTATCTTGTTGGCCCTGTAATAATTAGTAGTTAATAAAAATAGAAAGTAAAAGCAGAAATTTACAATGTACAATAGATGTATAAAACAAATATTCATTATTAAAAATTAATATGTTGCATATGTAACCAATTTGTTAACTATCACCCAAAAATATTGACGAAAAATATATCACATTAAAACCTATTTATTTTTTATTCACAATTCACTGTATTTTTACTTGCACTGCATGCTTCTTTGATTGTTTCTTATTGATAAGGCATATACTAAAAGAGTTGAGGAGAGCAGAATGCTTACAACAACTATTTGAAATCGCCAAAGGAAATGGATCGGACACGCTCTGAGACACCAGAGTATGTTAAGAGATATAATTGAAAGTAGGTTGTCCGGAATACGAGGCAGAGGAAGGAAAAGAATAATTTTATTAGACCAGTTCAAAAAGCAAGTTAATAGAAGAATGGAAAATTTTTCAGATATCAAGTGGAGAGCCGAGGATAGAGATGGATAGCATGTATGGCGCTAAACCTGTCTGAGGACAGACTACTTACAAAATACTAAATGATTGCTGCATTTGCATGGTAGAACTGTCTTTGTTGATGGTGTCAACAAAGCTGAACAATTGACTAAACCTTACTTCATAGTCAATTTCCTGTTCAGTTCTCCAAATAGTTGTTCAGAACATGGTCCATGTATGAATTAAATAGTTCATATTTATTTGAACAGAGCGCAATAATACTTGATTGAATCAATAATTCTTTAAAATATTTTATTCTGTACAACTTTAGATGATAGGAACCTTCTCGTGGTCCCCACCGTTAGTACCTGCTTTGCAGGAAAGCTAATGCCATTACCCGAACGACAAAGACATTAGAAATCATAACTGTACTGCTTGATCATGAAGAAACTTCTCGAACAATCGGGCCCAGCAATCCTTCAACTTAACGTCGAAGGCATATCGGGACCTAAATGTGAAGTTATACAAAACATCGCCATGAAAAATTCAGTTTCCGTCATTTTGCTCCAAGAAACACACTACCAACAACGACAAAATCAAGATCTATGGCTACACGCTAATTGATGCTGTTCACGACAACAAGCACGGTATTGCTACCCTCGTCAGAAATGACCTCACTGCACAACATGTTGAAAAGAGCAAAGACAGTGAAATGCAGTGGCTAAACATCAGGATTAACGACGATATAACGATTACCAACATCTACAAACCACCGAATTCTCCATTTGTACCACCCCCTCTTTATGACCACCCAGTCATTTATTCAGGGGACTTCAACTGCCACCACACCTGGGGCTATCGAAAGAATGACCACGTTGGTGAAGCCCTCTACGAGTGGGCAAGTACAATGGACCTCAAGTTACTATACGATCCTAAACAGCCCAAATCATTTGACTCACCTGCATGGGGTACTTCCACCAACCCAGACCTTTCGTTCTACTCATTGGATGCAAGCAGTTCATCACCACACTCAGTCCACAAAATTGGTGGAAGCTTTCCCAAGTCACAACATCGTCCGACCATCATAAACCACCCTGCGTTGATCCAGTACACACCATCTTCTCCACTTCCTCGGTCGAATTTCAACAAGGCTGCCTGGAGTCGTTTCGAAAACGAATCTGCTAGCATGTGCGACGATCTTCCTTCTATGTATACCGCCGACATCAACACCTGTTACACTTCTTTCCAGAACAAACTCTTGAACCTGGCCAAAGAATGCGTTCCGAGGGGCTTTCGTAAATTGTACATTCCAAAGTGGGACGATACATGTAGTAAGCTTGCGAAAGACCACGAACAAGCTCAAACAACAGCTGAAAGACACGAAACAGCAAACAAACTTATCGCTCACTTGTCTACAAGACGAAAGGAAGCGTGGCTGTCAACAGTTGAAGGTATTGATATGAGTCGATCTAGTAGGAAAGCCTGGAAAACCATCAACAAGCTCACGGGCAGGAAGAATGTATCACCCAACCCACATTCTATCAGTGCAAACGCAGTTGCCTCCTGCCTCTTAAAGAACGGCAAATTTGATAAACCAAATCGCGAATTCACAAGAGATGTTAACCGACAACTGAAGATGGCTTGGAATGCTCCATCAGCTGATCAGAAATTGTGTAACGATTTCTCTATCGACGAAATTACAGCTGCTATTAAGACTCTAAAAGCTGGCTAGGCCCCAGGCCCTGACAATCTGCACCCTGAATTCTTTCTACACTTACATGAGAAGTGTTTACAATGGCTTCGGTCGTTCTTCACTCAATGTATCCACTCGAAAAAGCTTCCAAAAGTATGGAAACTTGCAAAAGTCATTGCTGTCCTCAAGCCCAACAAGCCTCCTATGCATAGCCTACAAACTCTATGAACGCCTTATTTATAACCGAATCAAACCTGCTATGGAATCTGTTCTTCCCAAAGAGCAAGCTGGTTTTAGACAAGGCCGCTGCACTCTTAATCAAGTCGCACATCTTACAGAAGACATCGAGACATCCTTCGACAAACGCATGAAAGCTGGTATCGTCCTGGTAGACCTATCCGCTGCCTACGATACAGTTTGGCACCGTTGGTTTACCCTGAAACTACTAAGAACTATTCCTAGTAAAGAGATGGTATACGTGATCATGAGTATGATATCCCAACGGCGCTTCCACCTACACATCGGAAAGGGGAAACCTCGCTGCAGAACACTCACCAATGGTGCCCCACAGGGCTCCGTCATTGCGCCTGCACTATTTAATCTGTACACTTATGACATCCCTGACACGATTAGTAACAAGTACATCTATGCAGATGATATCGCCCTCATGCACAGTGACAAACACTTGCGCGTGATCGAGAGAGTACTATCGGGTGACATTGACAAATTGAGAACTTATTTCTACAACTGGCGCCTCAAATTAAACACAACTAAGGCTGTTGCAAGCACTTTTCATTTAAACAACTGCCAAGCTTACTACGAACTTAACGTCTCGACATCTGGTGAAAGGATCGCCTTTGACAAGACCCCAAAATATCTTGGCGTGACCCTTGACAGGACTCTGTCTTACAAAAAACACCTACAAACTGTCGTAGAGAAAACAAGAAAACGGTGTAGCCTACTAAAAAGACTTGCTAGTAATAACTGGGGCGCTGATTTCACCACGCTTCGCACCACAGCACTAGCACTATGCTATTCAGTGGCAGAGTACTGCTCCCCAGTGTGGAGTCAGAGCCCCCNCACTAGCACTATGCTATGCAGTGGCAGAGTACTGCTCCCCAGTGTGGAGTCAGAGCCCCCACTGTAAGAAGCTAGACGTATGTCTGAACGCATGCATGAGAACTGTTAGTGGTTCAATAAAATCTACTCCAACCGCTCTCCTTCCAATCCTCTGTGGCATCGAGCCCCCGGACATACGGTGAGACTGAAACATTCTGAATATGCGTAAACGTGCAATGGAAGACTCGCACCTGTTCCACCATCCTGGAACTTCACCCCTTTTCAACGTCCGCCTCAAAAGCAGAATGCCTCTATCCACACGAATGAACACTCTGTCAAGCCAAAACAACGAAAACTTGTCTCCGGACACATGGATGATGTCTGCTTGGAAGAACCGCTACATGCTACATGCTTCGCACTTACATGCCAATACCCTCAAACAAACCTACGGGCCGCGATCTAAAGAGACGTCCCTGGGTCCTTCTCAACCGAATTAGATCTGGCTATGGAGGGCATGCAAGCTACATGCATAAGATTGGCTTAGCTGATAGTCCGAACTGCACATGCGGTGACGTGCGAACACCTCAACACGTTCTGAATTGCCGTACGATTGGCATCAGAGGTGATATCAGAACAGTTGACGACGAATTTAGAAATTGGCTAAATCATAACAAGCTGCTAGATATATGATTGTATTTTGTCCTTATCAGCTCATACGAATATATATATATATTAGATAACACCTGGAAATATCTTCCTGTTATTTGACTCTGTTCATATGTTAAAACTCATTTGTGATAAAGACAGAATAAAAAAGACTCAAGCTGTCATTCCAAGAGGATTTTATTGATAAAGTTCCAAATGATCTAATATGTTTTCTTTATAAAGATTGGAGAATGGAAGCATTGTAAAGTTTTCCAGTCTGACTAATGTCTCTGTACCTCCTAAACCAATTATATGGGATAATGTAAAATGTCAAGGTTTTCAGACAGGAGACTATAAAAGTCTTGAAAGCACATCCTCAGCTGGAAAATCTTGAGCTCTCTTTTCAAATTTGTCAAATTTTGGAAGCACCTAGATATTAAGGGTTTTATGCAAAAATATATTTAGGGATTCAGATCCATCATTCCATGTGTTGATGATCCAAAGCTTGATTCTGTTGTTGAACTTGCAAGCATGGCAGAAGAATTGTTATGTAATAAACTTAGGGCCAATTTACCTGACACTGCATTTCCCTTTTTCCATGTTTGCCATGTGTTTGCTGAGTTTTCAAGGTATTTGTTGTATTATGCAAATTACTATAATGTAAATTTGACGTAAGAGTCATGTGATTTTGAGTTAAATGACTTGTTGAACCCACATGTTGATATTGAATATTTATGGGTGAGTTTTTCCTACAAAACTCGTGTATTTCGATAATTTTACATGGTGTCTGAAAGTTAAAACCTTGACAAATAAGAAAGGACGACTAGAGGAGTTCAGTTAACCAAAACATTGGAAAATCGCAGGTTTCGTCTTTAGTCAGTCGGTATAAAGCAAGTCAAAATGGCGATGAAGATCACTGCACCAGAAGGGTTTGACTTCAGGAAGCCAAAAGAGTGGGAGAAATGGATTCGAAGATACAACCGATTTCGAATGGCATCCGAATTGCACAAGAAAAGCCAGGAGATCCATGTAAACTCATTAATTTAGGCGATGGGACCTTCAGCCGATGATGTGTTGACGACCTTCGAGTTTGACGAAGGTGATGAAGTCAAGTTTGACATTGTGAAACAGAAATTTGACAATTATTTCAATGTACGACGTAGTGTTATTTACGAAAGAACCAAATTCAACCAAAGGAAACAAGGGTTAGACGAGTCAGCCGAAGAATTCATCACATCACTGTATTGTTCAGCTGAGAACTGCGCGTATGGCACGCTCAAAGATGAGATAATAAGGGATAGGATCGTAGTGGGGGTAAAGGATGCGAAATTGAGTGAAAAAATGCAATTAGAGACAACATTGACTTTAGAAACTGCTGTGAAAATGGTCCGTGAGTGTGAGTCAATTAAAAAGCAGCAACCTGTTATTCGTACTGACAACGCGCCTGGAAATATTGATGCTCTTAAAGCCTCACACAAATTCCCTGGAAAACCATACACATCTAAACCACAAGCAAGCAATGTTCCTAGTCAAAAACAAAGGCAAAAATCTAGTTGTCAACGTTGTGGAAAGACAGCTCATCTAAACAGAAAGGATTGCAAAGCCTTGAATGCCATTTGCCATAAATGTTCTCGCAAGGGACATTTTGCCAATGTTTGCAAAACACTCTCAAGCGTTAGTGAAGTAGCTACTAATTGTGATGAGTCGTGTGCTAGTCTATTTCTAGGAGAGGTCCAGAGTGGAACCGACAGGAAGCAGTGGTGTGCGAAAGTGAATGTCAATGGTCAACTAGTGAATTTCAAGGTCGATAGTGGAGCCGACGTTTCTGCGATTCCAGAAGCTATATTCAGCCAAATAGCCCAACCACTTGCCTTAGTCAAAGCTGACAGAAAGTTATATGGTCCCTGTAGGACACTACTAGACTGTAAAGGCAAGTTCAGTGCTGTGTTACAACATGAAGAGAAATCTTGTAATGATGAGATCTATGTCATAGCAAATCTAGAGAAGTCATTGCTTGGAAGAAACGCATGCCAGCAGCTGGAGATGATTGCTAGAGTAGATGTAGTAGCACAAAACATCAACAATGATTATCAATCTCTATATACAAAGTTGTTTGATGGACTGGGTTGCATCGAAGGAGAGTATGAAATTAAGGTTGATGAAACAGTCAAGCCATTTTAACCTCGCCGCACCCAGACCAACCCCCATACCATTATTACCCAAGGTTAAAGAGGAAATTGCCCGGGTGGAAAGTCTTGGGGTGACTGAACGCGTTGAACAACCAACCAAGTGGTGTTCGCCAATAGTTGTTGTTCCTAAGAGGAATGGAACGGTCAGAATCTGTGGCGATTTTGTCCAGTTAAACGAAGCAGTACAAAGGGAGGTATACCAAATGCCAACCACAAAGGAATCCTTGGCTAAATTAAGCGGAGCAAAGATTGTGTACAAGTTAGATGCTAACAGTGGATTCTGGCAACGTAAGTTAGAGGAAAGCTGCAAGCTGTTGACCACATTTATAACTCCTTGGGGGAGGTACTGTTTCACCAGGCTTCCCTTCGGGATATCGTCAGCCCCTGAGCACTTCCAGAAGATAATGAGCAGAGTGCTAGAAGGCCTGCCAGGTGAGGTGTGCCAGGTAGACGACATACTGGTCTTCGGCGAGAATCAGGAACAGCATGATGAGAGGTTAAAGGCGGTGTTGAACAGACTTCAGTGGAAAAATGTCACACTCAACGCTGAAAAATGCAGGTTCAGCCAAGCAAAAGTTCACTTCCTGGGTCACATCGTGGGATAAGGAAGGCATTGAAGTTGATCCTGCCAAAGTGGAAGCCATCTCAGAAGTGAAAGCTCCTACAGACGTGTCAAACCTGAGAAGATTTCTGGGAGTAGTCACCCAAGTTGGTAGATATATTGAGAATCTAGCAGATTTAACACAACCATTAAGAGGCCTACTGAATAAGAACAGTGCCTGGCTGTAGGGCAAGGCTCAACAGCAAGCATTTGACAAGATAAAGCAAACCCTCAGTAGAGCACCAGCACTTGCAATCTATGATTCATCCAAAGAGACAAGGATTTCATCTGATGCGTCATCATTTGGACTTGGAGCAGTCCTTTTGCAGTCTGACACAGATGGAAGCTGGAAACCTGTGGCATACATATCTCAATCAATGACCGAAACGGAGCAACGATACGCTCAAGTGGAAAAGAGGCACTAGCTATCGCATGGGCTTGCGAAAGGCTCTCAGATTACCTTATTGGTAAGACATTTCACATTGAAACTGATCATAAACCTCTTGTGTCTCTTCTAGGGTACAAGAACTTGAATGAGCTACCTCCAAGGATCCAGAGGCTGCGTATGAGGTTACTCAGGTTCAAGTATACCATATCACATGTTCCTGGTGAGTCACTCATTGTTGCTGATACACTATCAGGTGCGCCCATTAATCATGAACATGATGAGAAAAAAATAGAGGAGATTGAATTGTATGTGGACAGTGTTCTGAGTGAGATACCAGCTAGTGACAAACGACTCGACGAGATAAGAGAGCGACAGAGAGAGGATGAAGTGTGTAGACAGATTGTGTCATACTATAGAGATGGTTGGCTAGACAGATCAAGTTGCCCCGAAGCACTGAAAGCATACTGGCCTGAAAGAAATGAGATTACCTTAGTTAAAGGCATTCTGTTGAAAGGGTGCCGCATAACAATTCCTCCAGTAATGCGCCTAGAAATCCTTGATCGTTTACATGAGGGCCATCATGTGTCGTGCTCGAGCTAAAACATCGGTCTGGTGGCCCGGATTGAGTAAGCAGATAGAAGACGTACATGGATGTCGCCAATGTGCAGAACACCGAAATGTAATCACCGAACCACTGATAGTCCATATTCGCTCGTCATGGAGTACCGGAAACCGTGAGATCCGACAATGGTCCACAATTTGACTCAGCTGATTTCTTGAAGTTTGCTAAGGACTGGGGCTTTCAAAGCATCACTAGCAGCTCCAAGTATGCTCACTCGAACGGAGAAGCCGAAAGGACAGTTCAAACCATAAAGGGACTTCTCAAGAAAGAAGATGATCCTGCAAAAGCTTTGTTGTCATATCGCTCTACGAAGCTGGAGAATGGATATAGCCCCTCAGAAATCCTGTTTGGACGTAATCTAAGAACCAGGATTCCAGTTGCTGAATTAGAGCTTGTACCAAAATGGCAAGGTGTGACAAAGTTCAGAGAAGAAGAAGCAGCTAGGAAACAGGTACAAAAGATTCACTTTGATAAGCATCATACTGCAAAGAAAATGCCAGAGTTTGTCTCGGGAACATCAGTATGGGTTCGTGACCTGAAAGTTCCGGCTGTTGTAACAAAAACAGCAGATATGTTCCTATATTGTGCAAACTCCAAAGGGATCTGTCCGAAGAAACAGAAAGTTCCTCACTGCTTTCTCATCGAAACCAGCAGAACCGGAGAAAAAAGAGCAAAAGGAAGTTCCTATCAACACTACAAAGTCAGGTCGTATTAGCCGACCACCCTAAGGTTTGGACTTATGAACAAACGTATTTTGACAAAGAGACATTCAAAGACTGTGGTTTTGTTTATTTCAAAAGAGTTATTATAGTCACTGTCCTAATAATGTGTTTTTGAAAAGAAAGAAAGAGAGATGTTGTATTATGCAAATTATTATAATATAAATTTGACGCAAGAGTCACGTGATTTTGAGTAAAATGACTTGTTGAAACCACATGTTGATATTGAATTTTTATCGGTGAGTTTTGCCTACAAAACTCGTCTACATCGATAATTTTACAGTTATTGCAGCAGAGAAATAAAGTCACAAAAAACTCTGGCAAAGGCTGCATTCAATTCGAGGCGAGAGCTACTAACAAGAAAATTTAATCTGAACATTAAAAAGAGAATGATTAAGACGTTGGTGTGGAGTGACCTGCTGTATGGATCAGAGTCATGGGTGTTAAAGAAGAAAGATATCAAAAGGCTGGAAAGTGCAAAAATGTGGTTCTAGAGGAGAATGCAGAAAATGAGTTGGGCAGAAAGAATGACAAATCAAGAAGTTTTACAACAAGTTGAGGAGAGCAGAATGCTTACAACAACTATACGAAATCGCCAAAGGAAATGGATCGGACACCCTCTGAGACACCAGAGAATGTTAAGAGATACCATTGAAGGACGGTTGCCCGGAATACGAGGCAGAGGAAGGAAAAGAATAATTTTATTAGACCAGTTCAAAAAGCAAGTTAATAGAAGAATGGAAAATTTTTCAGATATCAAGTGGAGAGCCGAGGATAGAGATGGATAGCATGTATGGCGCTAAACCTGTCTGAGGACAGACTACTTACAAAATACTAAATGATTGCTGCATTTGCATGGTAGAACTGTCTTTGTTGATGGTGTCAACAAAGCTGAACAATTGACTAAACCTTACTTCATAGTCAATTTCCTGTTCAGTTCTCCAAATAGTTGTTCAGAACATGGTCCATGTATAAATTAAATAGCTCATGTTTATTTGAACAGAGCGCAATAATACTTGATTGAATCAATCATTCTTTAAAATATTTTATTCTGTACAACTTTAGATAACATCTGGCAATATCTTCCTGTTATTTGACTCTGTTCATATGTTAAAACTCATTTGTGATAAAGACAGAATAAAAAAGACTCAAGCTGTCATTCCAAGAGGATTTTATTGATAAAGTTCCAAATGATCTAATATGTTTTCTTTGTAAAGATTGGAGAATGGAAGCATTGTAAAGTTTTCCAGTCTGACTAATGTCTCTGTACCTCCTAAACCAATTATATGGGATAATGTAAANGTTGAAACCACATGTTGATATTGAATTTTTATCGGTGAGTTTTGCCTACAAAACTCGTCTACATCGATAATTTTACAGTTATTGCAGCAGAGAAATAAAGTCACAAAAAACTCTGGCAAAGGCTGCATTCAATTCGAGGCGAGAGCTACTAACAAGAAAATTTAATCTGAACATTAAAAAGAGAATGATTAAGACGTTGGTGTGGAGTGACCTGCTGTATGGATCAGAGTCATGGGTGTTAAAGAAGAAAGATATCAAAAGGCTGGAAAGTGCAAAAATGTGGTTCTAGAGGAGAATGCAGAAAATGAGTTGGGCAGAAAGAATGACAAATCAAGAAGTTTTACAACAAGTTGAGGAGAGCAGAATGCTTACAACAACTATACGAAATCGCCAAAGGAAATGGATCGGACACTCTCTGAGACACCAGAGAATGTTAAGAGATACCATTGAAGGACGGTTGCCCGGAATACGAGGCAGAGGAAGGAAAAGAATAATTTTATTAGACCAGTTCAAAAAGCAAGTTAATAGAAGAATGGAAAATTTTTCAGATATCAAGTGGAGAGCCGAGGATAGAGATGGATAGCATGTATGGCGCTAAACCTGTCTGAGGACAGACTACTTACAAAATACTAAATGATTGCTGCATTTGTATGGTAGAACTGTCTTTGTTGATGGTGTCAACAAAGCTGAACAATTGACTAAACCTTACTTCATAGTCAATTTCCTGTTCAGTTCTCCAAATAGTTGTTCAGAACATGGTCCATGTATAAATTAAATAGCTCATGTTTATTTGAACAGAGCGCAATAATACTTGATTGAATCAATCATTCTTTAAAATATTTTATTCTGTACAACTTTAGATAACATCTGGCAATATCTTCCTGTTATTTGACTCTGTTCATATGTTAAAACTCATTTGTGATAAAGACAGAATAAAAAAGACTCAAGCTGTCATTCCAAGAGGATTTTATTGATAAAGTTCCAAATGATCTAATATGTTTTCTTTGTAAAGATTGGAGAATGGAAGCATTGTAAAGTTTTCCAGTCTGACTAATGTCTCTGTACCTCCTAAACCAATTATATGGGATAATGTAAATGTCAAGGTTTTTAGACAGGAGACTATCAAAGTCTTGAAAGCACATCCTCAGCTGGAAAATCTTGAGCTCTCTTTTCAAATTTGTCAAATTTTGGAAGCACCTAGATATTAAGGGTTTTATGCAAAAATATATTTAGGGATTCAGATCCATCACTCCATGTGTTTGTGATCCAAAGCTTGATTCTGTTGTTGAGCTTGCAAGCATGGCAGAAGAATTGTTATGTAATAAACTTAGGGCCAATTTACCTGACACTGCATTTCCCCTTTTCCATGTTTGCCATACGTTTGTCGAGCTTTCAAGGTATTGACCTGGGATGCCATAGCCTTTTTATCATTCAACAGCTCACAACATGCTCTCTAGAACAAATGTTCAAATAAACTGTGATGAGGGTCATAGGTGATGTATTTCATATTTGTACAAAAAGCACTGGATAAGTGAAAAAGTTGAAAATTAAAAAGTGAAAATTATGTTTGTAATGAGGAGTAATTGTTGCATACATGGATAGTTTGAGAGGACAAAAAGTTAAAGTTTATGGTTATAATTTTGATTATCACTTATCAAGTAATTTGTACACTATGGCAGAGGAGGAGAACTCATTACCAACAGATGATTTATACTGCAGTGTAGCTGGTTGAAAATAACTTTAAATTAGACAATACTAGGATTATTATGAGCAATACAGATGGTTTATAAGTAAAGCAAAGCATTTGAGCCTTAAAATACCAGAGGTGCTATATTTGCTAGTGGGCTGGGTTTTTTCCTATACTGTATTTTCTCCAGTAACCTCTCAGGGCATCTATAACATTCATTTTAATTCAAGAGGTATCTGAAAGCGAGGAGCGTTTATTAATAAAAATTGAATTTTATTGGAAAAAGAAGTACTTTTATTTTGTACTCCAGAAACAAAATTGATACATCTTTAATATACAAAATTCTCAACACCACTCAGATAGAGCAAGTTTTCCCCATTGTTTGCTCCCTTCGCATTTTAATCAGTTGGCTCAGTTACAAAAAGGATACTGTTCAGCATATCTGCATTAATTAATACGCGTAGTTCTTTTTTTAACAAACATAACCAGTTGAGCTGGGATGGTCATCCTTAGAAAGGTGAAGTAAATGGTCACCACTACTGTTATGTTCTTGATTCATCCAGAATTATGAATAGAACAATCCAGATTTATAATTCATAGAAGAGACACATTGTAATTCAACAAGTGGCCATTTCATAAATTTGAAAAGTATAATAAAAATACAATAATTGTTTGAAGGCTAAGAGGCTCGAATTTGAGGTTACAATTCTCAGAACAAGGCTATTTTAAAAGGTTAAGTCTTTGAAAGTCCTTACTAAATTATTTCATAGAATTAAATGTAAAAATATCAAATGTGATAACATAACAACTACTATGACTTTTCAAATTCAAAGCACAGCTTTTAAATGATTTAATGGTGAGCTTTTATCATGATTCCACAATTTCGAAAGCCAGTCAACAACCATCTAAAGACAGGCATTATATTCCTACCAAAAAGCAATTTAGTCTCCAACAGTAGTTGCAGGTTAGCATTTTCATGAGGTATTTTGTTAGCATCATAAAGCTTTTTGCTGAATTGTTACTAGTTTCTATTAATGGAAGCAATTTCTTATTAGTG
Organism: Morbakka virulenta; assembly: GCA_003991215.1. Lineage (NCBI taxonomy): Eukaryota > Metazoa > Cnidaria > Cubozoa > Carybdeida > Carukiidae > Morbakka > Morbakka virulenta. Next base: position 908,776 of record RDPX01000030.1, read on the forward strand.
TATGCTACCCTTTGCTTCACTGCTATTTGCATACCCACCACCAATATTCTTGTTGAAAAAAAATCTGATATCACCTGCAAATCGCACATTAATCTTATATCTATACGTGACAACCAGATGTTACTTTTGAGTCCTTACTTCTTTCTCATTTTTGAATACAAAGTTGATTTATTAAGTTCTTATATGATTTCAAATTGAATTAAATTTGGGGTTTTATACACATTTAGCAGTTTCACACCGACTCACAATTACAGGAGAAATGACTAAGAATCAGACCAATATTTTCCAGAGTACAACACAAGGTCATACTTTATAAATTGAACTTTGGAAAGTTTTGTAATTTGATGAAATCTGAAAACTTTTTAGTGGTAACAAAACAAATTAATTTAACCAAATCAAATGCTATTGTGGCCATTAGTTGGCAAAAAATCGTACAGAAAAGCTGTCTAGTTCTTTTAATCCTTATTCCTCTATTGATTCTTAGTTTAAAAGTTCAATTTTTAGGAAAGAGAGAAAATGAACGGAATATTATGTGCCAATCATTCAAATAACCTTCCATTTGTTGATGCTGGAAAGTTGTTAAGTTTACTAGGAAATAGATCAGTTTCATTCTGAAGAAATTTGACTGCGGCTACATTGCTATAAGAAGCTAAAGATTAGCCCCAGTATCTGCAGATTCTTAATTTATTGTTGGAGTATTAAAAGGTTTGTAAGGTTTTGGAATCATTCTTGTTATTTATGGCTCTGGGAAATTTGATATACCATAAGTTATTTTTGTTTTATGATAAAATTTTATCATTGATGATTTTATTCAGAAGTTGCTCAAGTAATAACAAGAGAATGTCATACGCTATTGAAAAAAGCAAGCGTATTCTATGGATCTTGAAATCAAAAGAAAAAAGTACTAATTGTCAGTATTATACCTTTTGTATTTTTAACAGTGATCAGTGGACCATTGATGAAAAAAAATGAACTAATCAAATATCAAAGTATTTCACCTAAACTACCTTAAAGGAAGAAATTTTCGCGGGAAGAAAATTTCGCGAGTTTCGCGAATTTGCCTGAAATTCGCGAAATTAAATTCTCGCGAAAAATTTGAATTTTCTAAATTCGCGAAATTAAATTCTCGCGAAAAATTTGATTTTTTCAAATTCGCGAAATTAAATTCTCGCGAAAAAAATGTTTTCTAATTTGGAAATTTGAAACTCCTGTCAAGAAAATACATATTGTTTTTATCATACCCAACAACAAAAATTCCTTAACTAAAGTTGAGCCAGTCCAGATTTGCTGAAAAGATCAGAA
>RDPX01000030.1:910097-930644 GCA_003991215.1 Morbakka virulenta
AACAAAAATTCCTTAACTAAAGTTGAGCCAGTCCAGATTTGCTGAAAAGATCAGAAACGATTTTCTTTATTTCAACAAATCCAAAAATGTTCCTATCCTTGACTAAAAATTTTGTTTTTTTTTCGAGATCGCGAAAATAAATTCTCGAGAAAAAAATGATTTAAAGGCAATTCGCGAAATTAAATTCTCGCGAAAAATTAAATTTTTATAAATTCGCGAAATTAAATTCTCGCGAAAAATCCATTTTTTTCGATTCGCGAAATTAAATTCCCGCGAAAATTTCTTCCTTTAAGGTAAGTAGTTGATGGACTGCGTTTTTGGTATATTACTGTAGACCTTAAGTAAAAGGCTTCCACCTAAGTACATTTAGGAAAGTTAAGGATTGCTGGTTTTTAGTAACATGAGCCAGAAACATTTGACTGATTCAAACTACTGTTCATTTCAGTTATGTAGGATCCAGCCCCACCTCTGTCACCATGCCAGACATTGTTCCAAGGTTTAGTTAATGTGCAAGCTTAACAATACTGTTGGAGACAATCCATAATATAACATTAAACAGATAATTCTTTATCCAAACGTCAAAGCAACGTAACATACATGTGGACAGCTTAACGTACAACGACCTTGCTGTGGGTACAGATTTCTTTGCTTTCTTCATGTAAGGTATGTACTCTAAAAGTGGTTTCATTTTGACGTCATATCTTTTTTAAAGCTTGTCTTTCAGCTTTTTAACCCCCAAAAACTCTGGTACCACTTCCTTCTCTGCCTGGAAATTATGTACCAGCTTTCTGGACGTATTCTTTTTTCTGGCTTTATACTAAATTACTTTTATTTTATTTCACACTTTTGTTTTTATTTGATTCGTGCCCGAGTAGTATTCATTTGGGGATAGGTGTGTGTCTGGTTACAACTTTTTGGCGTTGTCTCCACAAATTATCCTGCCGTAGCTTGTGAAATCTTTATATTCTTCTTAATTTATTGTTGGTTATTATTGACCATGGTTGGCGTATCATATACTTTCCTAGTGTCACGTTACATTCTTTTACTTGAGCTCTAAGGCCCTTGTGTAAAAGCATTGTGTCAATCAACCTGGACGAATTTTTGTTTCGGTAAATTATTATGTGATCATTCCTTTGGTGTAGGGCAGTATTTGCCGTTTGGATACTCAGTGTCTTTTCCATATCCAGTAACCTTCAAGCTTGTTCGTCTCTCAGTACTCTTCTCAAACTTGCGACATTCCAACTGTATACTGATGCTTCAGACATGATAATTTAGGACTGCTTCAGCGATTGCTTTTTCTGCAGAGACTACTCCTTGGCCCAGTTCTCTAGGTGAGTAAAAGAATTGCATGCTCTTTTACATATGTGCACAACCCATTATTTTAGTAATTGCTAATGGATAAAGTTTCAGGTAACGGTGACTTGACAGAAGCTGGTTAGCTAATAATTGTTATAATTATTGAGGTGCATTTTTATCGCGTCTTTTGGCATATATTTCGTAATCCCACGTGAAGACCTAGCCTATATATAGGCCTTGTGTACTTTATTTATTTTACATGAGGCAATGAAAGATTTCTGTATACGAACGATACATAAATACGTATTTTCCTGCATAAACTTAAATGTTCCCGAACCAGTTTTTTTTATTTAGTTTGGTTTGTTGAAGAAGCTGTTTCGCATACAGCTTTGGTTACTTTGACCCATATATACAAGCAGTTGAAATGTATTGTGTAGTGAAAAATAGGTTTAGGTTGCCGGTAGTGACTGTTTTACTGTTCGCCACTGCTAGAAATATAGATCTAATGGTTTCATATTTGTATTCATATACTAATACTACTTTTTAAAATTCCGATACTGAATGACATTGTAGACAACACACCGACCAGGAAAGGAACTGACGGCGCCTAAGAAGAATAATGTGTCGGTGGGTTCACGTGGATTTCATCAAATTGTAAAATACACCCCGCCTAGGTCGCCACACAATCTTATTCAGGAAACTCTGTTTCATGATCCGTGGCTTCTGCTGCTTTCTTCAATATTTTTGAACAGAACGGCTGCTAAAGCGGCAGTACCGATATTTTGGAACTTTGTTGATTGTTGGCCAACGGCAGAGAAGGCTGTTAAAGGAAACGAGGAGGAAATGGCAGGTAATACCTAATGCTTGCATAAAATTATGATCTTGGTGTGTTAAATTTCTTTTTGCCCACTACATTTTTTCCGTAGCGAAGCGTGAAACTGTTTTTTGCAGACGTTGGTCCGGATAGATATGTAGGATGTGGGTCTGTAATCCATTATATCTTTGTTCTAGGGTTTTTGATGGACGTATATATAATTTTAAATCATTGGAATGCACCCGAAAGTAATATAGACCTCATTTATATGACTTAGTGTCTGGTAAATTATCTCTTGATTTTGCTGAGGCACATTTTCCCCAGCTGTTACTTTCATGCAAGTAGAGAAAAATTATCGTCGAGGGAAGTATATGTCTGGTTTTTTATCGAGGCAAGAATTTTTATACCCACAGTGGATTTAAGGCTGACCCTCCATTATCGTTGGTAAAAGGATATTTGAAATATTTTCATTTTATGTATCACGAAAGGTTGATCCGATATTTAAGAGTATTCTGCTATGTTAGCGTAATGAAATTGCAAAGGGACAAAAGGAAAAGTATTTTGTAAAATTAACTTCATTTGAAAGTCAGTTGGAAGTTATTTTACCAAACCTTTCGCCTCTGAGCATTGGCAAGGCTGGCCGAAACGTTTTGTTTATGTCATCCTGTTTAAGGTGTATGTCGCCTTTTTTAATATAGATTTTTTTTTTAATTCTGCATTATTATTGTGATAAATGTCATATTCTGGGAGAACGGTTATTATGGAAACACCATAACCATCACCATAGTCAACACCTTTTCTGGGCAGCAAGCTTTCGAAGTTTTGTAAATGTTGGCATAGGAAGTTCTTAATGTAAAGAAATAAGCAAATAGAGTGTTACATAATTTAAGGTCAAGTTAAAAATTCAGTACAACGATCCAAATTTAAATATAAAAATCCAATAACTCATATGAAAATTAAGCTCCTCTTATGTCTCATAACTTTGAATACAGCGCTTACGCGATTATTCCCATTTTAATTCCGAGTTTTGATTATCCGGGCGGTCACTGTTGCCACCCGTTAGCGGATTCCATGCATCAACATGAAAAAGCAAAAAAAAAAAAAAGCGGATTTCATGCATCAGCATGAAAAAGCAAGTTACAGTAAGTATTCTCTTTAAATGCCTTAACTCCAAAGACATTCTTTTGCGGCAAAGATAGTGCAGCTGCTATTAAAAAGTAACCATCTTACATACGCATTGTTCAATTGAAGTGAATAATAATATAGATGACGTTATTGAACTCGTTAACGGAGCCAACGATGGCAATAAAGAACCTGGCGAATACGATTCTCTTCTTCTTAAATAAGAGCTTGTTCTTAAAGAGAACAAAACAGCGACCACTTAACGTTACATACGAAGCCAATAATATTGTTTGACCGATGATTGCCTTTGGTTAATTTAAACTGGAGACCCCTGTTTAAAAATACTTCCACTTGTTTAATGCTTCTGTGAGGGTGGAGAAAGAGCTGTTATGCTTGTTTTAACATGTGTCAGGGAGCAGGGCAGGGGTGTCTTGCCCCGCCGGCTTATTTCAATTTGTACAATGTAAAAGTAATGTGGAAATCGGCTGACCTATTGCTAGAGATAGCCTTCGGTCGGAACATCAATAACCTCAGATACACGGGGGAAATTATTGTTCTTGCTACCACATCTTAAGTCCCAGAGCAACTGCTGGCGACTAGAAGAGGTATCCGAGGGATATAGTGTAAAGGTCAATGCCAGTGAGATCAAAGTAGTGGCTGCCGCTAGGGATGGAAATTTAATAAACATTACATCTGGTGGCTATTGACTGGATCAGATAAACCATTTTACGTAACATCGTAGTCAGGCGCGAAGACGTAGCGCAATGGGTAAATGCACAGCTTGGTATTGCACCGTCAGTCTTTAAGAGCGTGACAGCTATCTTATAAAAATCGCTCCTTATCAATAATACCAATATCGGTATAGTAAGCGTCCTCGTGCGGCTCATGGACTTTATGACAGCGTAGCAGTATGCTAAGGAAGAAATGACGTGCGCAAATGCGACTCACAAAATGTTCTGCTAACGACCTGTACCAGACAATTGGACAGAGAGCCGTATTTACTACTTAGTACTGCAGCACTAGTGTACACTGGACACTGGCGATGAGTTCAAAAGCGGTAACCTCGCATTTCTGGAATTGTCATCTTAATCGTGAAGAGAAAAGTGGAAGACAACAAGCTAAGGACGACGGCGGGAACACTGGACATGTTTTTCAGCGGGGAAATGCAAGGTGACATGGCAGAATGTAAAACATATTGAGGAGGAATAGCATCTCTGCTCGTAGACCCCAACTGACACAAATGAGGAACAGCCAGGCAAGGCAAAGCAATGCTTTTAGAAATGGTTGCTTAAAAACTGAAAGGCTGCTAAAGGCATTGGTACAGTGGAACCTCTCTAATAGGGAAACCTCCGTCGCCGGCAAAATCGTCCCTACTATCCGGGTTTCCCGATTTCTGAGGTCGGTAGGGATTTCGGTTTCCCTCCATGGTCTTCGAGTACTTAAGCCCTTCTGCAACGTCAAGGCAATCGCTGTAGAAGGGTAGCCCTGAAAAGGACTGTTTATAAGGGATAGTTTTGAAAAGGACTGTTTATTTTTTCAGTCCTAAAAAGGACTGTGTGTTGATGAACGTCTTTTAATTTTCCTTCTGGGTGGTGAAAAAGTCGCTAATTTTGGTTTGCTTATTTGGCTTTACTTGTTGGTGTACCAATTCTTCCATTTCATCCACCACATACAGCAGGCTGTCAATCTAATTCTTTTGCACAAATTGGCGCAAAGTGTTGATCATCGTCATCTTGTCCTGCAAAGTTAGAGGCTTGTATGAGTTTGGTTGATCCTCGTTTTCATCGTCGGTTCCACCTAATCTCGGACATTTGCGCTCAGATACCTCGCTCAGAAGTTCATCATTTGCCAGCTCGCCGTTGGTCTCTAACTCCCCACCCATGTTGTTCCATTCGAAAAACTCCTCTCGTGTCTGATCCTCCGGCAGTGGAACATAAAAAAAATGTCACTAAGTCCAGCTGGCTCTGAGGTCACGTCATTGCCCATTTTAAATCCTGCTTTTTTAAAACAGTTAACAATGGTTTCTGGTTTGACTTTGTTCCATGCAGCACGTACCATATAAACTGCATCCAGCAGGGTGATGGATCTGAAGACCATGAGTGCAGATGTAGAAGGATCAGCATCGAGGGCGTTGATGACACGGGAATTGAATGTTGACCGAAAGTGACCTTTGAAGTTCTTAATAACTCCCATGTCCATTGGTTGTATGACGCTCGTGGTATTTGGTGGCAAAAAAACATATCCACTCATTAGCGCTGTTCATGTCGGCATCCTGCTTCTCTCCATATTCCAGTTTATGATTGACGCCATATCTTTGCTTCCATCGCCATAACCATCCATTTGAAGCACAAAATTAGACTCCTTTTGCGTCAGCGAGTTCCTTTCCTTTCTGTTTTAGGATTAGTCCTGATAGTCTGGCACCTAGAGCAATTTTATCCTTGACCCAAAGGTATTGGGCCTCTCCTATATCATCTTCATCAGTTCGCACTTTTTCCCTCGCTAAGTTTTGGAGAATCATGTTCAAGTTTTTTAAAGGTTTCTTTTCCTTGTTTGATGCGTCCTACTTGTGACTTGGGTATTTCGAACAAATCGGCAACTTTCTGGAGTGTAGCACCAGCTCTTTCTATGGTAGCCAGAACTTGGAGTTTACGTTCAAAACATAAATCAGTCCTTTTCTTGGTCGACATCTTGATTTGATTGAAAAGTAATAATCGTAGCTGCAGTTGCAGTACAAAATCAGTACAAAAGTAACTTGTTTTGGCGACGGTATTGATTTTGTTCATGCAATTTCCTCAGGCTATCCAATCAAAACAATTGCCAAATGCATTTGTTGTGATGCCTTTTGTCTTGTTCAGTCACTAAACGCGTTGCACTTTAGATAAACAATAGAAACGATGGACACATGTCAACGGCGTAAACAAAACCACCATTGACCATACATTGTTTTCCAAACGGACTTAAGCTCCGCCCATTGAAATTCAACACATAACAAGGTAGATACGAGCCTCTCTCGCATTAAGCGCTGTACCTGTCGTGGCCAAACAATAGGCCGTCCATTCTGTTGCTAATGACCATAGCTATACCGCTTCACAGCTCATTGAACACAGGTAAGACTGGTTTCACACCTTCATAGGAGACTACAATGATGACATCTCCCACGCTTGTAACGGCAAATGTGTTTATTGCATTGCTTATGACACGCTTTACTTGCGTGGGAAATATGAGAAAATTGCTTTTAAAATGTCAGGATAGCAAGCTGGGACAAAGTCGCCCCGATTATCCGGGTCGTTTGGCCCGATTGACCAGGTAAAATATATAGAAAAAAGTCCGTTCCCTTGGAGTTAGTCCCAATTTGCCGGGTTCCCCGATTTATGAGGTTCCCGATTAGAGAGGTTCCACTGTATTACTTTTCTTTTGAGTAGTTTTATTTTCAATTACTAGTCAAGTGTCTTTTCAGAAGTGTTTCCGTTCGAGAACAAACTTCAGCATAGTCTCTATCTCGCAAAAAAAATTTGAATTGATCATCCATTATTTTTAATGGACGTGCACAAGGCGCTCGCAACATTTTGTGAAAAGTGCATGGCATAGAATGCAAGTTTAAATGCTAGGATTCTTACTGACAGTTGATTGCTCTTCAACGTTCAAGGAAAGCGAAGATAAATTTCCGTTGAATAGTATGAGTGGTCTTTTAAACAGATATGTAATCTTTTTGATATTTTGATCAAATGCAAAATGTATTACAATGAAAATCCGTAATAAGTTGCAGGGAAAAGGTGTGTTTTATCGAAAACGAGGCTAGGAGCTTGAATTGGCAGTTTGATAATAGTAAAATTTGGACACGAGGGAAAGAATGTATTTCATTTTTTGGTTCAGCATATGAAAGAGCCTTTGTATTGGGCCAAAAGGTTTCTTACGAATTAGGTGCTGGGCTATTATGTTCGATTTCTTGCGAAATTCAATTATGCCAACATATTTTGAAAAAAGGAATTCGATCGCGGAGAATATATCAAAACCATCGCGCGAAAACCAAGACTTAAAATAATCACGAGGTCGATGTTTCAAAGGTGATGGTCTAAGAAACTTACGCCAAGTTAGCTTAGCCCGATTGACGGCATCTTATGCGATTCTAGCAACAAGATAATGCAAGCAAAGTAAGAAAGCAAGAAAACGCATGTTGTACCAGCTCTACATAAATAAACAATTCTAAAATTGCTAAGAGGATCAAAAATTTGTTTTTCTGAAGCAAGGTAGATACTGTTCATCCACTTGTGTTTGTTCTACTGGCATAGGAGCGCCTGTCTGTCGTTAAAAAGGGATATACTCGGACCAGCTAAAGAAAAACGGTTTATATTATTAAGGCTTTTTAAACCATATGTTGGAAAATTGTACAAACCCAGACTAAAGTGCTGCAAATCACGAGTAATTAAATATAGATTTAATTCACGTAAACTAATTTTACTCTTTTTATTTATTCTAGAGCTACTTCGACCACTAGGACTACATAAGAAACGCGCAAAAATAATCAAGCGGTTTTCTGACGAGTTTCTCCATAAAGACTGGTTGTCAGCTCATGATCTCTACGGAATTGGCAAATATGGTAACGATTCGTACAAACTGTTCTGTCTAGGCAAATGGAAAAGCGTTCATCCTGTTGATTATAAACTTAAGGCTTATCACAAATGGCTGACGGAGCAAAATGGTGCATAAATTCATGGTTTTAAATTTTCCAAACCTTATCTGAATTGTGGATTTCTTCCTGGACAAGAAAGACAATAAAACGCGTTTTACGTGAGAACAATTGTCGTTTATTCAATATTCATATACATGTGCTAGGTTTTGGTCTACATGATTTTGAATAGCACTTTATAATCAAGGGGCACCATACGTTTGCACTGGGTAACAAGCTGTTTACTTTATTTATTTAATGAAAAACAAGCCCATAGGACTGCTAGAAACACGCTTAGTTTGTGCTATTTGAAATTCACCCAAAGTATTTTACAAGTCAATATACAAAGGTTTGTACAGTGATGAAAATGCATCCAAGTTGTGAACTTCGGATGCAGCGAATAAAGTCTTGTCTAGTGTTCTTGTCTGGCGTTCTCCAGCATTCTGGCTGGAAAAACTGCCTGCTTTAGTTGGAGTGGTACTTCTAAACACCAAGCATCGGAACTGTTTCCTTAAACCAACAAATGTGATAAAAAATTGAAAACTGAACCAGTAAGAAATAATCATTGAATCAAGCTGAAGCTATTCCAGTGGGTCCCAATTGCCTGTACGATCGTATGTGTCACAAAGCGGCAAAAACCTTAATTGCAAAGTTTCACAAAAGTAAAATAGGTTACATCTAATGCAGGGCTAGAGAATACAAAGAATTTTAATAATACTAACAATACCAAAAGTGAAAGGATGTTGAAAACGAGTATAAACGACATATGAAAAGGTGCCTCGTCGAACAACTGAAATTGTGAATTGATGATAAGAGCACTGACAGCTCTCTCAATTATCTCGCAGTAGATCCATAGTATTAAATATAAAGCAATCAGTGAGCACACATACATAGACTGGAAACCTCAGAATAATATTGGGTCATCTCTCTTGCGCTTTCCTTCCTCTTGACTGTTGAGAAGAACCAGCAGTATTTCTTCCACTGTTCCCTGAGAAGAAAGCAAAGGAAGCTTGAATGAGTCATTATACTTCATAATAGCTAGCTGTGGCAAAGTAAATTACGTATTGTACCAACTGTACCGATAACAGATTTAAAAGTCTAACAAATAAAGATATACTTCCGTATACACCTCTTCATTTGGGAATTCCAACATACATAGGTAACTACTATGCTAAATATAAACGTGTATAGCTTATTGCAAGTTATAATTTAAAGGCAACGAACGTTTTGGTTTTCATTTTCTCGGAGTAGTTGTGTTCTCCGCCCTTCCTTTCATGCAATAACCAAAACCATTCCTTCCTTGTGATATATTCCCATTCATTCTACCTTATACACTTCCTTTAGCAATCTACCTTTTCTAAATGCGCACTCCACATTCTGATGTCATTCTGGGGGTAGCTGCGTCTAATTTTTATAGCTTGATGCGAAGTGGAGGGTAGAGCTTCATTATCTTTGAAGGCGTTGCAGTATTAACCGCTTTAGGTTTAATGTGAAAAACTGCAGTAATCTCCCAGTTAAATTACGTATGCATAAAATAATATTTGGCCATTTTCAACCACATACTTTTCCCGTAAATACTAATATTACTGCTAATACTAATACATGTATTAGTATTTACGGGAAAAGCATGTGGTTGAAAATGGCCAAATATTTATTTTATGCATACATAATTTAACTGGGAGCATTGGATGAGGTGGCTTCATCTAGGGAATCATTAGGATCCAGTAGAGAAATCATTAAAATGTTTGTTTTTGTTGGTTTCATCTCTTCAATTAAGTAGAAATATTGTCTGAATTTAGGGGGGAAAGGGTAAAGGCATTGCTTGGACATTACTTTAGGTATTTTAATGTCTTGCCTACGGCCAATTAAATGTGCAGCTGCTTTAACGTTCTTCATTGAGAAGATGCATATCACGCCGCGTAATAGTTTTTACCACATATACGATTATTCGGTAAAAGGATGTTAAGGCACCGCTGGTTATAAAACGTAAAATAACCTCCTGGGGGGATTAGGATATAATATGGACTGACGGTATAATGGGGGCAAAAAAGTTAGTGAAACACTACCAAAAATAGGCTTCTGTTGGAGGTTTTTAGGTAACAGACTTGCAAAACAATCGAAATGTCGGTCGGGTGACCTTTAGTTTTCTGTTAGGGCAGGGAATTAAATTTGAGTAATCCGCTTAATTTGCTTAGTACTCCAATTCTGACATCTTATTTTATCATTCTGGTTTAACAAAAAGGAAGTCGAAAATAAAATCAGATGTTTCATATAGGAGTCTTAAGACATTGATTAAGTTTGAAAAAAACAACATATAAGTATGCCTACACTTCGCAAAAATATGCACGTACACAAAAACTAAAACATTAAGCTAGGTAATTAAATTAGCTGAAGTTAAAAAGGCCTCGTCGTATACACTTACCTCCCGACTTACTTGTTGGGCGACTTCCTCTGGTCGGTGATGTCGATTTTACTGGAGGTGGCGGGCTAGCTGTTTTTGGTCGATTTGCTGTACCTGGCCGTGCAGATCCCGTTCTGGAGGTCGGCCTTCCTGATCCAGGTCGTGATTCCGATCGTGTGCTCATGTCTGGTGACCTAGGTATTTTTGGCCTTGAAGCGAAAACTTCCCCATACTGTTTGGTGCTGGAGACAAAATTGATCAGTTAGTTACGTTTTATACCATGCATATATATCAAATGGTAACACCAAAAACCACATTTCTTTAACAAGAGGGTTTTTTACCTAAATGGATTAATAGTATCTTTTTATATATTGAATGTTCTCTAACAAAAATGGACTTGAGAATCCCAATAGGTATTCTTAAACTGCACCTGATACAGATGCATCATTTGAGGAATCGAAAGAAACGTATTAATGACTTATCGTTACACCTCGGTAGCCTTATAACAAGAATAAATAGTTCAGGGCCTTAGAAGTACAAGACGATGGATACCACCAAAACTCACAGGCCATACAACATTTAGCAGAAAACCTTACGGCAGGGAGGGAAATCGGGAGCATCCTTTCAATTAGCAAGAATCAGTGTAAAACAGTACTTTTTATTGTTTGCAGTGACTTACGGAAACCTTGATCACATCATTCGCCTGAAAACAGGGGGGACTGAGCAAACTGACCACTACTTAAAAGAGGCGTTGGAACAAAAGGGGATAAAACGATACAAGCAAAGTTATCCAATGCCGCATTTTCTTGAATAGAAGCCGCACATGGGGCAGAGATAAAAATACATTGTTTATAACAGAATTTATAATTCAGATTCTTTTAAGATTTTGCCAGTTAAATCATCAAATTTCTCAAATTCATAAACTATATTTTCGTTCCGTGCTTTATCATCTAACGGGGTTGGTTCGCATTCGATAATTCCATCTGGTTCCTTCAGAAACACTGGCTTCCGCGGTTGGTTGGCCTTCACCGAGGCAATGGATCTTGTCAGCATCAAGATTGCTTCTCTTCATGAAATTCCCTAGAATCGCTGGAAATTCATTCAAATTATGCTCAGCAGCAAGCTCTTAAGTCCACACTGGTATCAATTTACAAGGAACATGTTTCTCACGTTTATCGATAATTTTCTTTAATAGTTTCTCTTTGAATTGCCCGAGAAATGGTTTCCGCTCTGCACCAGATAATCTTCTTTTCTTTTTGCTTTAAACTGATGAACTAGATTCATCACTAATTTCAGACGACTTCCTTCTCCATCATCGAAGCAAACTTTCATCGACAAAAAACTCTCAAAGATTCTCTATTGCTATTTTCTTCAGCAGATTTAACAACACTTCAATTTTGGATTGTATTTGATGTTTTCTCTGCCATGACCACTTGCGATCTTCTCTCTCAACTTTGAAAACCATGTGTTCTGCGTGCTCTATTTAAAATTTTGTTTGCATTTTGGCTTTGCTTCATGACTATTAAACAATGCGACAGCTTCAATGTGTTTTTAGCAACGTAATTGCTTCACAAATTAACGGAGACTTAATTCTCAGTTTGCAAACAGCAAATCCGTTTCTTAATTCTTCCCACTGTACACAATAAAAGCCGCGGTTTCTTTTCAAGAAAAAACGTTTTATATTATTTAAATGTACGTGATTTCAACATCACGAGTATGCTTATCATGGCATATGGTTTAAACAAAGATGATACATTAAACTACACATCTGAAAACATGAATAAAAAACTGACTTTAATTCTGATCCAGATCCTTCAGGTTTTGATCCCACAGCTTGATTTCTACTTGTTGGCTGTCAGAAAAAATAAATTAGAGACCAGAAAAAACCCAAGAAAAACACCTTGGAGCGACACAGTAGCAAAATAACTGAAAATAATGATAGCAGCTAAAACATTATGTAAATAAATACCAATCAGGCTTTAAAAAATAACAGAGAAGACACCAGTATACAAAAACACCGGTGATAAACATGAAAAAATAAGCATGTCTGAAACAACCATGAATCCATAAAAATAAAAATGCCCTGCCAGGCGATTTTTTTCTAAAAAGATAAACCTGTATTAAAAAACAGATGGAAAAAACAAAAAGTTAAAAAGAAAAGATGTCTTAACTAACCAATGATGTTTTTTCTTTTTGTGAAGTTTTATAGAATTCTAATATATGTAAACAAGTTTAAAAAATTCTACGACGACATGACATTTAAAAAGTGCTTCGTTGGCACGCGGGCTGGCTTAACTACAGCACAAGCATTAATTATACGTTAAACTCAAAAAATGACAAAATGTAACTTTACTACCTTTGAAAAATGACACATTTTTACTCTAGATCTTATGGTAAGCCGATATGCTAATATTTTATCAAACAAAAAGTAAAACTCGCTTTTGAATGTGAAGAAAATTCGGTGGCAGAAAGCCAATCATCTCTGTGGTGAATTCATTACATGCGGACACTGGAACAACATACCAGAACAACACCGGGGAAAAAATGAGAGCATTTCAAAAATCTTTGATGCAATTTTAAGTGGGCTCTTGATTCCTTGCAAGCCCTAAATACTCTGCCAGAAGGTACAGCTTAGCTTCTTGGATTAACAAGCTTGCATTAAAACAATCCTAAAACACAATAACTTGGTATCTTAAAAGGAAAAAATGCTCAAAAAAACTATCGGTGGAAATTTGGACCAAACGAAATAAAGTTCGTTGTGTTATGACAGATTTCCCAGTAGTTTGCTTAATGGAAGGAATCCACAAATTAAACATGAAAATACTGCCTTGTTTGCGAAAATATATACACGTGAATGTATGGGGAAATGGTCAAAATGCAGGTAAAATTAGTCAGAGTAGGCAAAAAGAAGTAACGTTAGACAGCCTAAACGTACAGTCTACCTCTAAATGATAAACTTGCAAAAGACATACCTCGGTAGAATACCGAAAGAATTTTTAAAAACAATAAAAAAACAAAGCATACACTAAGTATGATGCGAACCCAACCCTTAATGTCTAGCTACACCAAGTACTTTACTATTTAAGCAACATCTGTTGAGTAGTGCTATCAAAAATATGAGATTAAAAATCTGCATGAAGGTACCACCTTGTTAGTTTTTATTCTATTTGTCAAGGCACATTGACGTGGATTATTTTATATTCCAAAATCTGGTTAAAATGAATAAGTTTATAACTGGTGTATGTCCAGTGTAACACAATATACCGATTTCTGTAATTTGCAAGAGGAAGAATCTACAATATTTCTAGAATGAATGTAAGTAAATTAACTTAAAAGTACGTTTATATATTTTATGCATGGAAGAATACACGTTGTATTACTTGAATTGCCCGATCCTATGTAACAGGTCATATAATACAATATTTATAAATAGCAACTTTCAACTTCAAAAAACAAATCAGGTCATTATAACCTAAATAAGCTCACTTACCCGAGATTGTTCCCCTTAAAATGAAATTTAAAAAAATAAAAATTAGATCAAATATCAGAATGGCGCTTTATATCAACAACAACTTATTTCTCTTGCAACAACTATATCTGCAATACAACGTTTACACTGTAACTAGATGCCTAATTACAGTTAAATAACTATACACAACTTATAATTTATATAAACAGGAGAGTTGAAACCATCAGTTAATTTTCCCTACCCATCTATTTTTGCTTAAGTGTCAATATAAGAAATTCCTCCGAGGAGGGGTGTTCAGTGGCGCCAACAGTGTTTTTACTTGTGCCCGAAAATGAGAGAAATATTTGCGCACAGGCTTGTTAAATCAAAACACGGCAAGCAGCTACATTATTGCTTTATTAAACCATGAAATAAACAAAATTTTTATCCCGTTTTTGCAATTTATTATTCAACATTTGCTTCCAAGAAAAAAAGAATGTCTAAGAGATGTTTCTTGACGGGAAAACATTTCTGAAATAAATTAAGACTCTGAAGTAGTAAAGGGTTTTGAATCATACCTTGCGTTTTTCTTGTTGATTTTGCCGACTGAGTTCTTGGTCGCTCCTGCAACAATTACAAAGTACAAGCAAAATAATAAATAATGGGCCTTGCATTGGTAGTTATTTACAAAAATATTACAAGGCATTGCGTTTCAATATCACGTACTGTATTTCGGCCAATTTTATTGTGCAAGGAAAATCCATTCTGATTTGACTAAAAAATTACTTGAAATACCAACATAAACAGTGACATTGAAAAATTTGAAAGTCATTGCGATGTCAAGAACAATAATTCAGTCTGAGAGTCTTTCAAGCCATCTTGTCCTCAAAATGGCCACCAATTTTCCAAACGTACTCAACCTCGGACCTTGAAATAACAGGTTGACGCCCGCCGACACGTCTCATACTTGTTACCTATTATTCGTGTATCGACTCCGCTTCTCTGATTCTTGCTCTGTTACTCAGACAGTATCGAACTCCAATGGTTATGGTGAAGTATCACACTGCTAACATCTTTGTTCTTGGCGAGTTCAATGATGACATGAACTGGTTGACTTATTGCAATAAGAATGACAGACCGGGTGATGTTTTCTCTTGCCCATAATCTTGTACTGCTTGTTGATTTTCCACAAAATTTTGTGATTCATTCGCAGAATAGCCTCTTTTAGATCGTTTTATTTTCACAATTGTTCCTGAACAGTTTCATCTTTACCTCCTGGATCTTCGAATTACGTTATTGTCACTTAAGGCAACTGTTTTAAATATTGTTGGCAAGGCATATTATCGTATGGTTTTCAAATTTGGTCAGATTGACTGGCATGGATTTCATCAACTTCTTGGTGACAAGTTTTCAGATTTTAGCAAATCAGTTTCTGATGTTACAACTGAATTCACACAACGAGCTCAGGTTGGTAAGGAAACGTTTGTATCTTGTCGCAGTTACAAAGTCAAACCTCATTTTCCTTCATGGCTCAATGGTTATTGTTCTTTTGTTATTCCTCACCACAATCGTCTCTATCTTCAGTTTTAACCTGATGGAACTTCTCGGTTTCTTTTAGATTGCCTAGTAATGCTTGTAAAAGGGTGGTTTCTGATGCTAAATCTCTCTCTCTCTCTCTCTCTCTCTCTCTCTCTCTCTCTCTCTCTCTCTCTCTCTCTCTCTCTCTCTCTCTCTCTCTCTCTCTCTTTGCTGAGCGAATACTTAAACTTAAAAGCTTTTTTTCATTCTTGCAAGTTGATAATTTCCCCCTTTTGAGTGGTATTCAATTTCCTTTGTCCTCTAGGTAAATGGCTGGTCTCTTTGCTAGATTCCTTTTTGCCAATTCTTCTTTAAACGACACTGTTGTTTCTTCTAGATTTCCTTTTCCAAACTGATCAGATTCTGGAATCTATTACCATAAATCCAGGGGTCCAGGTCTACATTAGATTGTGGTAGTTGTCTTAAAAGACAGTACTTTCAAGCCATCTTCCTTATCCGAAATTTCAATTTTTGCCAATCGGAATCTTGTTTTGAGTCTTCCTGTAAAGTTCCTCATATCGCTTCTGTCCTCAGCAATGCAAATGGTCCATCTGGTCGTGGCAAATATCGACCTGTCACTCTTCTTTCTGTCAATAATCAGGTCTTAGGACGACTTATCAACAATGTACTGGTGGAATTCGTGGAGAAAACTAGGGGTTTTTTATGTTCAGTACAGATTTAGAGGGTCACTGTGTCGTTTTGACTGAAATTACAGAACTTATCTATAGATTTATGAATATGTTCGGTGAAGAACGTGCCATAGGTGGTTGGTTCTTTGTTCGAACTACAGAGTACCTTATGCCTCTAATCATTTTCTGTCCATAAATTTATAGTCTATCCTTGCATGAAGTAGTAATATCACATTTGAACAGGTGCCCCCCCATCTCATCTTAATGTTCTTGACCGAGTTCAGGGTCTGTAACTTAGTGGGTCCTGGTCCAGCTACTACTCTTCAGCCTCTGTTTCGTGGACGAAATGTGGTTTTTCTCAAGTTGTTTCTATCGGTATTATCTTGGGGAGTATTCCAATGACCTATCCAAGCTTTGTTGCACCTGATGTGACTCATTTTTCTTGACACTTTCATCTTCATGCAGCTGTTGCTTCTCACTGTTATAAATCTTTCTAAAAAATGTTGTTTCCCTGGAGCCAGGTTATGGAACTCTTAGGTATCTGTGTGCTTTCCTTCATCATATGACTTGAATAATTATAAAGTTGAGATCAACTCCTATCGCTTGGCATAACCATTTTTTTCTGTCTTTGTGTTGCTTATGTTATTGTTTTTCAACGTTTCATGGATTCAGTAGTTTTGTAGAGAAAAAGGAAAAAATACACACTCTTTTGGTTAAAGCTGGTTGTAAAGGCAGATAATCCAGTAATATCTCATTAGGAAACAGACGTTATGCATTGGACAAAGGCTTGAAACAACTTTTAATGTGTCAGCTAAAAATACATGGGTGAAAAAAAAATCATACACATTGATACATACAATCTGGATAATTACTTTTGACTCTGTTAACAGTTATAGGATCTAGTATAATGTCATACAATGGATAAACACAATCGAAAAAAAATGTCAATGAAGCACCTTGATTAATATTTGCAGGAATGTTTTGCGAGGTCTGGGTTTGTTTACGTCATGGTAGTCTGCTTAAGTCATAATCAAGGAACAGTTTTAGATTTCAATTTCATCTAAGAATCAAGAGTTTCAAGAACGTTTGGGTTTATATTCTTTAAAAGTCCTATCTTTAGAAGAAATGTTAACCAGTGCTGATCTCGAGCATGGTACTGTAATTAGTTAAGAATCGAGACACAAATACAGTGTTTCACACTTGTGGGGGTCACAAAAAAAGTCACTAAAACAAAAGATTAAGCAAATGGCAAATGGGAAAAATCAAAACTAAGCACCAAAGTGTACTACAAAAAATGTGGTCAGAAACAAACCATTTCAGTTTCTTTGCCCTCCGCTCGCGCCGGTGAGGATGGTTTTGGCACTTCTAAGAATTACAAAATAAACAAAAGCTAAAAAAAATTGGATAACAATTAAGATAAATCATAATAAGCCATAAACACTACTACTCAAGCCCTAAATACAAATTTTTAAAGTGATACATTTTATTTACATGCACATAATCGTTTTAGTTCTGGCTTTTTTTACGAAATCGTTATGGAAACTGAAGAATATTCAGAAACAGAAAGGACCCTAATATTCAGTTTCTTCCAGTTTGGGTCAAAGAGCCAGTTCTTTAATGTGGTCAAAACATTTCTTTTAATAATTATAAGCTGCTTAAAACCATTAAGCAGTCGTAATGATGAAGTAACTGGAAAGCTTAGAAAATGGCCAAAACACTGTATATAATTTGCCAAAGGAAGTTACTAACCTTTAATTGCTGTCAGGCTTGTCCGATTTCCAGGTGTTACTGGTCGCGAAATTGGTCTATCTACATTTTTTCCAAGGGTTAGCGTGTTTGTAAGTGGCTACAAAAGAGCAGTTTCCATAAAGTAACTTAAAAGCCTTAGACCTAAATTAATCCATTACAGCTGTTACAATGACTAATGACGAAGAAAACACTTCCCAAAATACTTTTGGAATTTGAGGTTGTATGTTTTCGATATAGAATGTCAAAGGCATACTGATTTTCACTATGCATGCCTAGCAAATTCATTAAAAATTACGTTACTCAAGGCTACCATGGTTTTTTGAATTGAGTATTAATGGTCAGCGTTTTAATACAAAACGTGTTGCAACAAGGGCTATGGGTATTGACGGCATCTGAAAATTGTATTCCAGTAATAGGGTAAAAATAAAAATAAAATAGCTGTACCTACTGCATGAAAACATATTTGTATAATGTTATTACAACTTTACTGAAAAGTGACCAGATAACAGTAAAAAAAACCTAATTCGTGAAGAGTATATTCAACAAATGTCGTGTGATACACTAAAACAAGCCCTCAAATAAGACCACACGAGGCAAAAACAATGGCCCAAAAGCCCATAAATCATAACACTTCAAAATAAGCAGCTGCCCTTCATTACCGCCTTTTATCAACATTATCCTAGGCATGGGCAAAGGGCAATCTGTGATGTAAATACAACAGACGAGTCGATTGGGATTGGCTAGCTTAAATTCATTGAAAAGCGAATACAGTCAGCAAAATGACAGTAGCAGCCCTTTAAAGTGTATAATTCATTTAAAGAACCGCATTGCAATACCATATTTCATTTTCTCTCATTTTGATAAGAAGCCGTAAATGATAGATAAATAAAACCACATACACTTTGAAAACAACTTTAACAGTACTTTGTCAACATTCGTTAAGTGATCATAAAGGGAAAAAAGAAGGGTTCCGAATAAGTTTAAAATAGTAGAGAGAGTTCAAAATAAAAAGATACTAGGTTTAAGAATTGAATACAAATTTAGTAAGGTTAGGAATAAAATGGAACAGGTTGGACCATTTTTAGTATGTTATTGGCATCAGGTTACAACAAAGAAATTTAAGAATTTCGGTTTAAAATCTCCCATATACTTTAACCTGGAAATTAATAAAAAACGATTATTATGAGAAATTCAATAACCAACAAGATGGTCAATAGTTTAAGGGTGGAGTAATCGTTATTCAATATGCTTTCCTTGTATCAAGATGTTGCCCATGGGGTATTTTAGTATGCGCCATCTAAAATCGGTCTAAAATCGATATAAATACGTCTTTAGTGCTAAAAACATTAACTTCATATGATCTTATTCTCTCAATAGCATCATCAGATAAGCATGGTTGGTCGGTCACAGGAATTTTGAATGTTTAGTTTTTTACTAATATAATTTCTATCAAAAATTATACTGAACCAATCAAAATACTTTTGTCACTTCCAATGTGACTTTACCACTGCCCGTAAAAATTTTATGGAAAATCCAATGTTTGCAATATTGGCTTATTTACTTTCTGTATGTGTGTGTGAGGTAGGATGGGGGTCCGAAATGAAAATAATGAACACGATAAAATTAAGCGGTTTCTGTTATATCAATAATGAGGATAGCCATACTGAGCTTTAAAAGTCAAAACATTTTCAATACTCAAAGATTAAAATCTGAGATTAAAAACCTCTGGTTTTTAATCTCAGATTTCTTTACTTTAATCTGGAAAACTACCTATTTCATTTTACGACTGAAATTAAACTCTGAAATATTATCTTTCCACAATCCGCCTGATGGCCTAGCATAAAAATTCCAAGCACAGCTTAAAAGTAATCGATTGTATTTTGTGTTACTTATTTTCGAAACAATGTGTATATTTGAACGTGTTTTCGCCAGAATAATGTGTTCCATCCTTATTAAACCCAACGTTTTCCAGACGTAGCTGTCTGAAAAACGTCGCTGGCAGATGGGCTCTGGACTAGCAGAATAAATATCTAGTTTTTTAAATTTCAATTCTTGTGTGCTTTCCTCTTGTTTTGCAGAGAAAACAGAATAAAATTATTTTAAATCGCGAAAACAAACACTATGTAAGTTAAAGGCGAAGTAACGAAACGCTCTTTTAAACAATTTAATGTTTGAGTTAATAGCCGGCAATAAGGTATTCCTTTTATTATTCCATCTGTCCGTTTATTTATCCGTCTATCTATCCATCTACCTATCTATCTACCTAATCTATCTATCTATCTACCTAATCTATCTACCTAATCTATCTATCTATCTACCTAATCAATCTATCTATCTATCTATCTATCTATCTATCTATCTATCTATCTATCTATCTATCTATCTATCTATCTATCTAATCTATCTACCTAATCTTTCTACCTAATCTATCTATCTACCTAATCTATCTACCTAATCTATCTATCTATCTACCTAATCTATCTATCTATCTATCTATCTATCTATCTATCTATCTATCTATCTATCTATCTATCTATCTATCTATCTATCTATCTATCCATCTATCTATCTATCTATCTATCTATCTATCTATCTACCAATATCTCAATGTTATTTGACCACTCAACATGATGCCCTGGTTCCCCAAGTGGTATATATTTAATATTGTGTTTTTGATGAAGTCTGTAAGCTTAGTAAAGCTAAAAGCTAAAAGCTAAAAATAGTTAACATATTGAGCATACTGATGATAAATAATGGTCAAGATGTTGTAATTTAAAGGTTGCTCTCTCTCTCTCTCTCTCTCTCTCTCTCTCTCTCTCTCTCTCTCTCTCTCTCTCTCTCTCT
>RDPX01000030.1:930660-956254 GCA_003991215.1 Morbakka virulenta
CTCGATCTCGCACGCACTCTCTCTCTCTCTCACTCTCTCTCTCTCTCTCTCTCTCTCTCTCTCCTCTCTCTCTCTCTCTCTCTCTCTCTCTCTCTCTCTCTCTCTCTCTCTCTTTCTCTCTCTTCCCCTATTCAAAATAGCATACAAATCCCTGCAATAAACGATCTACGCACACAAATTTTTGCACACCTTTTTTTTGCCCTTCCCATTTGTTGAATTTGAAGTTGGTAACACCTATAATTAAATTAAATGGAAATAGAAATTAACATTACCACCGCCTATCTACCCCAAGTAGAAAGTATGGTAATAACGAATTGGATCTAAGAGGAAATGAAATGTGAAGTTAGGGTCATTCCAAAACGTGGAATTTTTATTGCAACATATACAAATGGGCATAGATGTCAGATAGAAAAAACTAATAGGCATACAAACTAAGAAACAAAGAAATAGAATAATAAAATCAAACCAAAGGTAATCAGCCCATTCAATGCGAATATTTCCTTTGAAAGGACCCACGGTGCGTGATGGAATGAACTAAACCTCATCATATCTGATGAGGTAATCCATATGTCTGGTCAGACGGCAGGCAGGAAGCCAAATAATGAAGACCTTTGTCGTCGGAAAATCAAATGCACAATGCTGAAAATAAAGAGTCATTCAGAAAGTTCAAAAACTATCCCCAGCCTACAAAGAAGAGTTGAGATGAAGTAACGCTGACAAAGTAAGCGGAGGAAAATGACTGAATTTAATACGGACGGTCACAGAGACGAAGGTCACAAGAAGATTTGAAAATTTCAAAAAGTAGTATACGAGCTAAAGGGGCTTTAAGGAAGCAGTTAGCATGAAAGATTACAGTAGGCAAGTACTAACAGAGATTAATAAAAACTATGGTAGTATGTGTATTTTAAACGGGGAGAAGGGTAACGTAGGCGAAGCGCCAGTATAGTCGGTACCAAAGGAAGATTTTTGCTTAGCGCTTAAGACCATAAAAGGCCTCCACGTTAAAGTAAGGCAGTGTAGAGATGCTTCAAACTACTGGCGAAAATGGTGAGTAGGCTTAAAGATGTATTCAACTCGGTGTGTGGTATGGAAAGAGACGCTGACGATTGAAAGACAAGTATGATGATTCCTATTTATGCAAAATAAAGCAGAAATATTAAATACAGTAAATTCAGGAGAATCAAAATATGGGAATACGGTATTTAAGTATACGAAAAGGCTCTTCATAGACGACTTCAAAGCAAGATAACACTTGACAGAATATGGCTCCTTTAAACATCAGGTCATTGCCCCACTGGTCCAAACTTTGTTCTGGTGCCAACAGAGAAAAAGGTAGGGGGGTCCAAAGAACTTTACATTGGCTTTCTGGGTCTAGGGAAAGGGTGGGCACAGTTATCACGGGTACGGTGTGCTAATTTATACACAGAATCTCTACCATTGTGGAGCAAGCGGCTTAATCAGAAAGGTGTATTCGAAGTGCCATAGGGTTCTAAGAAATTCATATGGATAGGAAGGATACACTACACGATCATGGGATGTACGAATTGAGAAAGACTAAAAGGAGTCATTTTGCTATCTGGGCTCAATAATTCGCAAGCAAGGTGGGTGTAGTAAAAAAATGCACTATTGATGTATTAACACGCGTCTGAAAAGAAGGAGAGAGGAAAGGTGAAAATATGGGACAAACAAATGTCTTTGAAATCGAAGATGAGGATCTACAATTGCGAGATCAGGGTACCTCTACTCAGTGGTCTGAAGGTGACACTTAAAACAGAAGAAGAAAGAAAGTGAAAGAAATGTTGGCATTAACCTCTTTATATTAATACTGCATAATAATGACGGTATATATTCTGTGAAATTGCGCAGCACAGCAGTCAAATGTGGAAACCCAGACTTCGTTTGTAGGCTGGGGAGCCATGGGGAGCCATGAGAAACATGGAGGCTTGGTTGGAGAC
This sequence comes from Morbakka virulenta, assembly GCA_003991215.1. NCBI lineage: Eukaryota > Metazoa > Cnidaria > Cubozoa > Carybdeida > Carukiidae > Morbakka > Morbakka virulenta. The sequence goes on from RDPX01000030.1 coordinate 932,616, forward strand.
AGGATTGAAAGAGTTAATGGACGATGTTGAAAGGAGGAGGGTAAAATTCGGGAAGTGACCAAAGACGAAGACCAAAACAGCAGCAGGGAAATGACAAGTTTAATAACACTGAAAAAATGAGGTAAAATTGAAAATACAATACACTTTATTGTAACACAGACAAGGCATTTGAAATCATAAGTTCTACACAAGATCCAACATGATGGTGCTGGCATACATTTAAATGTCAATAAAATGTATAAGTAAGAAAGGAATAAATGAATGTGATGTGACACATAAAACTGGCGGTGTCTATTTTGCCACCCTCCATGAAGACAACAGTCGGGATAGGTATTCTACCACATCACTCTAAAAAAACTAAACGAGTTCCGTGATGAAGGAACAAAATTCCTTTCTTCGAAATAAAAACATGTCACAACAATAGGCCAATGGTTTTGATTACAACGATGACAACATATTTGAAGTGACGAGTACTTGAGGAGAATTCACTACATAGATTACCAAGTAAATAGCTAAACTATACCTCGACAAGTTTAGAAGGATGGGTCGCTGCAACATTAGACTGTTGATGGATGAACCTTTACTTGACAAAGTTTTTGTCTCATGTATAAACGAATTTCAAATAAATATAAATTATCCATTTGTAATATTAACCAGCTACTTTCAAATCAAGCCTCAGTTTCCACTTCATTGTTATCTGTAATTAATCTGTTCAGTCACTAAAAAGTGGTATGAATTCAAGATTCTTATTTTACGTTTAATGTTTACATCGATGACTTTAAATGTATATTATCAATTCCCGATAATGGTTTACAAATTTTATCCCATTCCTAGTAGATCCGAATGGTCATAGTACAACAAAGTAGACTGATATTCGTGGCTGACCAAAAAGAAAAAAAACACACCCACTTAATCTTTACCTAACATGGTGCAAGGTGCTAAGTTACTCTCGTAGGAAAAGAAAACCTTTGGTTCAGAAATTCTATACATACTTGTTGTTTACAGCAAAGCAACAAAAATAATTTTTCATAAAGAAGAAGGGTTGACAAGAATAATCATCTGAGAAAAGGATTATTCCCAAGAAGCCTCCTTTTGTACGGAAAAATAGAGTTGTAAACTTTTTTTCTGTTTGTCTACACATTTGTATTTAAGAGAAAATCATTGTCAGTTTGGCTTGTGTTTCTGTGATCTAATTATTCACATTGTTGCTTGTAGCATCCGCTGTCTCTTGTGCCAGCAGTGTTTTGGAAGGAACGCTGAAAAGTACGAAGATTACTCACCGCAAGCATATCGATCTCTGAGGTATACGTTTATAACCATCACCTTCTATGCAGTATTAGTAGTAGTCATTTCCGAAGCAAATTAAATATAAGTTAAATGACTTGGTCAATAACAGAACAGGTAGAAATATTGCTGGTCAAATATTTGTCAACCATCATCGATTTACACAGCTAAATTGGTGTCCATAAATCGAGGTCTAAAACAAGGTACAAAAATGTACTTATTGACAGAGCAAAGACCGAGAGGTCACAAGCTCTCCAGTCTCCATCTAAAAATTACATTTTGCTATTCATTTTAATTACTTCAGCGTTGCTGCTTCTCGAAGGGTAAGAGACTGAGTTGAATTAGGTCTAAACAGCGGTGACACGTAGATGGGGTCAAATGGAATATAGGTTAAAAGGTATTAGGTTCAACTCTTTAGCGGTCCATCTCACTTGTAAATTAGTTAAACAGTACATAAACTACTTACAGCTAGATATTCCTCAGAAAAAAGCATTTCCCCACAAAGCTCGCCTTTTTTCGCGACTAAAGGTTCGTCTTTATCCATTTCAGGATCAACTGCGTCACCTTCCTTAAAAGTAAGATATGAGAAAAAAATTCAAATTAAAGCAGCCTTCTTTTACAGTGCCAATTTCAGACAACCCTTTATTTTATCCATGACCCTATCTGTGTCAAAGTAATAGATAAAAGGATAAATACATATATATATATATACCCACAGGGGTCGCCTAGAAGTAATTCTATAGTCTTCAATGCACATCTTTTCACGTAACCCATTGTCTGTATACATCCGTTCTCTCAAGCCTAATGGTTTTGACTGGCCATCTTTTACCAATCCTATATTGTTTTTCTAGTACCTACTAAATATTCCTTAAAATTGCTCAACCTCTATCGAAGCCCGGGTTGGTCAGAATTTCATTTCTAAATCTTTTCAGTTGGAACTGGCATATCATCAAATGCAGGTCTTCTACCAACTCTCTGGTGTAAGAGTCGGAGTTGAGTTTGTTGGTGTGGTGTGTACTTTTCCGGATTTCCTAAACAAACAACTCTTAATAAAAAATATCAAGGCCAGTTTCAAATTACGATTGGTATTGTTAACTATAGTAGCCTTGATTGCTAAAATTACCATGCTAAATACTCCTTTTATATCGTTTTATTCAAAAATGTCAAATAGATTCTATCCAGTCTCTTGTATTTTTTTAAGCAAACTTTTGTCTTTCTAAATTTACACCGATCTATATTTACAAATCTTCTTACTTTTCATACAGTGCGCTCAGATGTTGTTGCTAACCAAGACGTACTGTTTCAACAATACTGAATGAATGAAATTGCCCTGATTTTTTTACAGGGCAGAGGTATATTCCTTTATGTAACTGATTCTTGCAGGCACAGTGGCTGAAGGTAGACCACATGCTTCCGAAATAAGACTTTGAATCATTTAAATCAAGTTTCAATACAGCTTTAAAATCGACCATTAAACTGTAAAAGATCAATAAAATACGTAAAGCCCACCAAATGCTCTGTCCTGCTAAGAACTCTCATCATAGGGTGCCTTAGTGCGTCCCCAAGGTGAGATTGAAGTCCGTAGTCACACATCCACGTCACGTCAACGTGGCTGTTCCTTTGGGGACATGGAGCAGTGTGGAAATGACATCAGTCATGACAAAAGCGGCGCGGGCGCGAGTGACCGCCGCGATATCAAAACTTGTTCATGGCACCCTCACTTGAGAGGAGGTGCAGACTAGACTGGTGAGGCCGGAAAGCCGTAAAACCTCCTAGGAGAAGAAAACCCTGATTCCAAACCCGGGCAGATGTGGCTTGTGAGCGTACGCAGCATTGCAATAGTTCAAGGTAAAAAAAACCTGACAGAAAATCAGCCACCTTCAGTCTTAAAGTTTGGGCATTGGGCCAATCAACCGATCCCGGAAAAACCACAAACCACAAACACTCAAACGAATCCACAACCCCTTGGAGATGCGGTGGCTCCTGATCTCGAAAGGGACCGAAACATGAGGTGCCTGAGTGAAAGCCGAGAGGAAGCTCAGGAGCCGATTACAGTACTTGTCAACCCAAGGATCAAATTCCCCACTGGTAACTGGAATGTCAGAACCATGTACGCAACTGGGAAAGACGCTCAGATAGCCAGGGCACTGCATAAAGCACATATCGAAATACTAGGAATCAGTAAGAGTAGGTGGACCGGTTCTTGCAAGACGAAACTCACTGCTGGCAAGACCGTCATGTACTTGATGTCTAGACGTGTAGCTACAGCACTTGCAGACTGGTTGCCAGTCAGCGAGACGATTATAAAAGCAAGATTCTTCTCCAGCCACATCAAGCTCACAGTTATCCATATTCACCAACCAATGAAGCTCATGACGCTGACAAAGACAACTTTTATGAAGTGCTCACTGAGACTGTGGAACAAACACATAAACACGACATGCTAGTCATAACAGGAGACTTCGATGCCAAAGTCGGCAGTGACCCAGAGCCGCATTACGAAGTGACGGGAAGTCACGTTACAGGAGAACGGAATGAGAATGGCGAGAAAGGCTGTGAAATTTGCACCTTGAATGAACTACTTATCACAGGGACACTCTTACGACACAAGGTGATTCATAAGCTGACAAGGATGTCGCCAGTCGGTAACACAATCAACCACAACACAATCGACTACACTCTAATAAGAAGAAAATTCAGATCCTCAGTCCTCGACACTAGAGCTCACTGAGGTGAGGCTTTATGCAGCGACCATTACCTGGTGAAGACCACCATCAGACTGAAACTGAAGAGAGTACCAAAGAATGAACCAAGGCCGACTAGGTAAGAGACCGACAAACTGAAGAAAGAAGAAATCGGGAGACGCTTCTACATGAAACTAAGCAACAGGCATCAAGCACTAAAGATAGAGGAACCCGACCGGCAAAAGATAGTGACTCTATTGAAATACTAAATGCCAGAATGGAGAAAAAATACGATGACACTGCACAATAGGTGCTAGGGCACAAGAAGAAGAAAACCAAACTCTGGATCAGTCACGAAGCCTGGGAATTTATCGACAAGAGGAAAGAGATGCACCTCAAGATCGAAGGAACTAGATCAGAGAGACTGAAGAAAGGATACATGAAAGAATACAGAGAGAAAGACAAAGCGGTGAGGAGAAAGATCAAAAGAGATAAGAGAGAGAGACTGGAGAACATCGCAAAAGAAGCTGACGAAGCAGTAAAACGTCAGCACATAAAGACTTTCTAAGGTCTGACTATAACACTTTGTAGCAAAAGACCACGACAAAGTGCTGCTATCAAAGATATGAACGGAAACATCATCATCAACAGCGAAGACAGGAGAAATTTATGGCAGAAGCATTTCAGTGAGGTCCTCAACCGTGACGAATCGAGTAACCCTGTAATAGAGGAAGGCACGGAAGAATATGAGATCACTGGCATCGAGACAGACCGACCCACACTTGCAGAAATCCGAAACGCCATAAGGAAGCTGGAGAATAACAAAGCGACTGGGTAAGGTCTCATAGAGGCAGAGCTGTTGAACGCAGACATAGATTTCACAGCAGAGAAAGTGAAACAGGTCTTAGATGAAGTCTGGAAAGAGGAATGGAGAACAAGAAGATGGAGGAGTGGCCTCATAGTCAAACTGCCAAAGAAGGGAGACCTGAAGAACTGCAAGAACTAACAGGAATTATTCTGCCCCCTGTCATAAGCAAAATACTGGGACTGATCGTAGTCGTGGTGAAGAGTGGTGTAGACATCAGAATGAGGAAGGAACAGGCAACCTACAGAACAGGGAGGAGCACTACTGACCAAATCTTCATTTTGCAGAACATCATTAAGCAGTCCAACGAATGCCAAGCTTCACTGTATATCACCTTCGTCGATTTTAAAAAAGCATTCGACTCAGTACACAGAGAGAGCATTTGGACTATAATGAAGATGTACGGCATACCCAGGAAGATCATTGCAGTAGTGAAAGCCATATATGACAACTTTGAAAGCGCTGTCATTGACGAGAACGACACTACAGACTGGTTCAAGATCAAGATTGGGGTGAAACAGGGGTGCAACATGTCTGGTTTCCTGTTCCTACTTATCATTGACTGGATCATGAGAAGGACTTCAGGAAATGGAGAGAATGGTATCAGGTGAAAGTTCACAACGGAGCTAGACGATCTTGACTTTGCCGATGACATCCCACTGCTCTCATTAACAAAACAGCAGATCCAGCAGAAGACTGACTGGCTGGTGGAGAATGGAGAGCGTACAGGCCTTAAGGTAAACACTGAGAAATGCAAGGCCCTCAGAATGAAAGCCAGGAATCATGACCGCATCACAACAAATGGAGAACCAGTGGAAGACGTCGAAAGGTTTAAATACCTAGGAGCGTATGTCTCCAACGTCGGAGGTGGCACCATGGACCTGGAAAACAGACTAGCCAAAGCCCGAGCTGGATTTTGTCTATCTCCATAACATCTGGAAGTCTAACAACATCAGCTATAACACCAAGCTGAGGCTGTTCAGAACTCTGACAACAACAGTCCTGATTTATGGCTGCGAAACATGGAAGATGACCAAAGGAGACGACAAGAAACTGGACATCTTCCAGACCAAATGCCTGAGGCGAATTCTGAAGATACGGTGGCAGGAGCACACAACAAACGAAGTTGTACTGGAGAGAGCCAGGACGAAGAGCATGAGCAGTGAAGTGAGAAGAAGGAGGGGGAAATACATCGACCACATCCTCAGGAAAGATCCCAACAACGACAGTGTGATAGCTTTGACCTGGGCCCCGGAGGGGAGGAGAAAGCGTGGGAGGCCAAAAACCACCTGGAGAAGGACTGTCGAGAAAGAAAGAGAGACTGGTGGATGGAGGCCTTATGTGCCACATGGCACGAAGCGGATAGGAAAGGTAAGGTACTAAACGATGAAATACAAAACAAAAGAATTTTCTGCTTATACACCTTGAGGAGATTCTGTTTACAGGAAAGTAAAGCATTGTCCAATGCCTTTTGGGAAAATTTTTAAAGATATTAGGTGATTGTGCAATTGCAAAATGAATAGGAAAAAAACATTACACCCATGTGTTTGTTGATTCCGTACATGACAATGGAAGCAGCATACATTGTTACGAACCCAGATTTTGAGACTTAATGTTTCCACTTGTTAATTTTTACGTAATAATGTTCCATGAATTATGGCTTAGAAAACTGACCTGCTCACCGTTGGAGATTGATATTTGAAGGTAGTACACGTATTCTGGGGCATATGCGCCGGGAGTACTCGGGGCAACCTTTGGGTTGCACCACGGACAGACTAGTCCATGCCGAACGGATAAATTCAGTAGCTTGTCTTTGATACAGCTTACCGTGAAACCCACGTCACCTCACCATAGTGTGCCCTAGTACCATCTTCCTTGCGGTAACTGGCAAAAAAAGCTAAGGGTAAGTTATGTTATCCTGGAACCTGTCATTGAAGGAAGAGCTCCCCGTAATGTGCTGGGCACTGCGGCGCATGACTGTAGAAACGTGTCGATGCTCACCATTCGCTCATTCAAGGAATTGAATTAAAAATCGACTCCTTTCTTGCAAGCAGTTCTGGGTGACCAGGGGCTAGACACTCCGCTGATACTTGTGGGTGGCATCTCCAAGGGTATGCAGCCAAAGAAACCTCGGCATTCAAAATTAATGTGGATCAATCAAATTCTCAACATATCGAATCGGTCTCGGCCGGGTTAAAAACGACCGCCACCGTTACTATCGACCAACAACTAAAAACAGGTCATTAAACGTATATACTATGACCGTAACGGGGAGAGAGCTCTCAAATGTGACAGCAAGAAATATTGATGTCCTATATGTTCATGTAGCTAGGTGGAAAGAAAGCAAAGGAAGGTGTTCAGGAGATGGGTGAAAAATGTTCTGTAACGGTAAATGCAATCGAAAGAATGGAGCTGAAACAGTGCTTAAGGAACATTATGTCGAAAGTGTTTTAAAGGAGTCTCAGATCGGTTAATGGCTATTGTAGTGAATATAGGCGGTGCTATCATAAATGTAATCAGTTGATATGGACCACAAACAGGAAGCCTACCAGAAGAAAAGAGGAGCTCTGGATGATTTTATACACTACTGTAGCTAAAGTCCCAGAGGGGAAATCATCATTGTTGGAGAAGGAAATACGGGCGATGATGATGTGACAGGCGAACACGGCTGTGGCGACAGAAATGAAAAGCGCTTGAAGATAATCATCTTTGCCAAAAGGGAGGCCCAGGGAGTAACCTACAAGAGTTGACAAATTGATAACTTGTTTTGCAGACGAAGTAGCCTGAAAGAATTCATTGTTATACCCTGGGAAGCCGATAATTATCCCAACTAAGGAAAAGGAAAAGCAAAAAAGGCAGAACCCGGAATAAAGTGGTGAAAACTAAGGAATACAGTGTACATGAGGAATTTCAACCGTGAATTAGAGGAGGTAATGAAACAGAAAAATGCGCTTGAGCATTGAGAAGGTATTACAGTGACCGTCAAGGAAGCAACTAAGAATGTCCTAAGTCATGACATCGAGAGGCCAAAAGAAGGGCAAAGAGACTTGGTGGTGGGAAGCTACGGTACATGAAAGCATAAAGAAAGAAGGAAAGAAAAATCTGATTAATCAGCTTGTGAAGACAATAGAGGAGAATACGAGAAAAGACGAAGAGACTAATCGAGACGTAACCAGTCCAAGAGAAGAAGCACATCGTGAATTCTACCAGAGGCTTGTGACAAAGGGAGTAGAAATGGACAGTTCAGAATTTCCATGCAAAAAGATGGAGAATCCAGAGAGAAAGTGCACGTTAAAGTCATTAAACATCACAACGGTAATCTACTGAAAGGTGAAAAGGAAGTTCTTATAAGGTTGGAGAGCTACGTCAAAGGGCTACGAAACACAAAAAAATCCGGCGAAACCAAGAAACATCGAAGCACGGGTTGCAAACAGGGAGGTCAGGAGAACTGAGAAAATGAATGAGAAAGGGATTCAAAAGAATGAAGAATGGAAAGGCAGTGGGAAATATTCCTATTCAAGTATGGAAATCTCTTGGACAGGAGCACTCTATTTGCTAACAAAACGTTTTAACAACATACCTGAATGTAAGAGAAAGCCAGGCAAATGAAAAAAGGGCATGTTGATGTCCGTGAAAACAAATAAGGAAAATGCACTATACAGTGGCAACTACAGGGGAGTCAAGCTTATGTGCCCCATAATGCAGCTGTGGAAAAGAACCTCAGACTCAAGGTTGAGACAGGAAATCAGCATTTGCCAGCAGTAATACGAATTTGTGTCTGGGAAGAGCACGATGGATGCCTTATTTGGATTGTGTATCCTCATGGATAACTACTGGGAAAAGAGTAGGACTTGCCCTGCGTTTTGGGGATCTAGAAAAGCCTTACGACCAGTTTCGCAGATAAACGCTACGCCAATGCACGAGGGAATCAGGAATAAGTGAGAAGTACGTGAAACTGGTACAAGACATGTACGAAACTAGTGTGACTGTAGTACGAAGCTCAGCAGAAATGATAAACCGTTCGAGGTCAAGGCTGACTCAGCCATTAGCCTGTCCTTCTTCGCTGTTATCATGATTAAGCTGACTGGCAAGGTACGAAGAGCAGAACCACGGAAAATGTTGTTCGCTGATGACATAGGTTTGGCAAAAAAGCAGCCAGAATCCTCGAGAGCGGCATTGGAGAAAAGAGGGATGAAGGTGACCAGGAAGAAAACAAAGTACTTGGAACTGAAATGTAGAGATGACAACAGGATACATCTACAGGGAAAGACACTGCAGAAGGTCGAGAACTTCAAGTGTCTAGGCTCAACCACCAACAGCAAGGGAGACTGTGACAGAGAAGTGAAGAAGAGAATGCAGGTGGAACAGCTGCAGAAAACTGACGTGTGAGATGTTTGACAAAAATGTAACAGCGAAAATGAAAGGGAAGATCTACAAAGAGGCAGTAGGGCCTGCAATGCTATACAGACTACAAAATATATCACTCTTTAAAAAGTAGAGAGCGGATTGGAGGTAGCTGAGGTAAAGATGCTCCGATGGTCCCTGGGAGTCAGAAAACTAAATGAAATTCGTGACAAACGCATACGACGTACAGCAGATATCAGAAAGCTTGGGGCAAGCTAAGGGAGGGGTGGCTCAGATGGTACGCCCACATGACCAGGAGAGAGGCAAAGTACATTGGAAAAAGAACTCTAGTGATGGAAATACCGGGAAAAGGGAAAAGAGAAGACTCGAATAAAGGTTCATGGAGGCAGGATATGGATATGGAAGCAGCTGGAGTACAAAGGGAGGATTGTAAAAGTGGAGCGCGGTGGAGACGCGCAATCTGCTTTCGCGATCACTCCAAAGGGAGCAGCCGAAAGAAGAATTAGAGGAATCCAATTATCGTGAAAACATTGTTAGTACAGACGGTGGGTGTAAACCTAACATGAAAACAGGTGCTCGACCCACTAACCAGTAACCTTTGAAAACCTTTTCCAATCTTAACATTAAGGCTGTCCCTACCATGCTTAAAATAAAACCGCTAGAAGGAGAAGTGATTTCTTTATTTATACTATAAGTAACACAAATAAATAATCCCTAACAATCTTCTTAAGCTTTTAACAATACTTTTTGCTTTTTATTTTGTTTTCCTTCAGCCAAGCAAAAAAAGTGGTTGTTATTCTTGATCTTTTTGCTTTTCAATATTAATAAAAACAAATTTGGCTTTGACTGGGCGTTTTGGTATGAACCCAAATGAACGTGACTTTAATACGCAAATATGTTTCCTATTCAATGCAAAGAAACAAAAAAAGATACTGGACTACACAGATAGGTATTTACCTTTGACAGATAACAGCATCGACTATTGTTGCATAATTCACGTACCTGTTACCGATTGCAATTGAAAATGCAATGATATCGGAACTGTCTGACAAATGTTAACATGTTTCTCAAGTTTGTTTTTAACAGCATTACTCGGAATATATAATTTATTTTGCTGATAAACCAAAACAAGAAAAATTTAACTCATTTCCAAAAATACCCTATTACTATACCCTATTATTATTCTATTACGTCGTTCCCCCTGTATCAAGTTCTGTAATAGTAAAGTAGATGGTAGGTATTAGGCATTCAGTAACTAAAAGGGCTATATACCTCATCTTCATCTTCTTCTTCCTCTTCATCATCTGACTGAGGATCATCAGTTTCCGTCAATTCACCTACAAATACATTGCATTGTGCCAAGTAAATGGCACATTATTTCATATTATATATATATATATATATATATATATATATATATATACATACATACATACACACATATATACATACATACATACACTCATACATACATAACTACATACATATATATATATATATATACATACACATTAACCGTAAAAGTACATGGCAACAAATGGTTATCACGTTAGCCTTTTTCCTAAGCAAATGATCATAAAAATCAGAGCAACCACGAATATATGCAACATACTTTATTAAGGGTGTTGTAAAAGAGAATCATGTCACCTTTTAAGCTGACTAAAAATTTCTGCTAACATGCTGGATTAATCTTAAAAATAATTGGAACCGCTTAATATGCATCACTCTGAACGAGTGAGGCAATTTAAGCCATCCCCCTTGCACATGACGACCAGCTGAAAATAATTTGTACAAAAAAAAAAATTTTTCAAACCTTCGGGCAACCAACCAACAACTGAGCAGAACCTTCTAGTATTTTCAATAACCCTCCGCTGGTGACCAGGGAATGTCGGTATACACAATCACACTTCTCAAAAGATCATATGACCGAGTTAAAGGATTAAATCAACTAGTTATGTTAACATAACGTCTCCCTATTTACAACAAACTAAGCTGCGGGTACATTTTTGTAGTAACAGATTACTCACTGGTGTTAATCTTCGTGATAATAAATTGTACTTGTCGATTCATTTCTGGTTGGTCACTGTGATAAAAACATTGAAGAATTTCTTCCAGTCCCTAGGGGTTCCAAAATGCAAAGAAGGAGATCAACGTTAAAAGTCAAGCAGGTAAAATCAGGCTTGCAGAAAGAAGATTGTAACAATTTTTGAATTGCATCAGTTGATAAATAATTGAGCATATTTACTTACCTTCTAAGCAGGATAATAATTTAATAGCACAAAAATATATTATATTACGACCACATACAAGTTAAACTGATGACAGATTGAATATAGTTCAATTATTACACGCCAAGAAATTCCTCACTGCCAAATCCAATGCACCGTCTGAGCCCCAGTTAATGAAGTTAATGACATTAAAATCAAATAAAGAAAGAAAAATTGCACGCCAGGCAACTGATCACTTAAGCACTGAAGTACTGTAAGGGTATTGCATGCACTAGTCTACTCCAAATTAAATGCTTCGGTATTCAAACTCTATTAATTACTTGTGTGAGATTACAAGGTAAACTACAGTAAGAGATGTTCTTGCGCACTCGAAACTTGTTTAACAATTATTAGAGCTAGTGGCTGGTTGGAATAGGCGACTACTGTACATGGGATATTTCCTTTTTATTACCAGCAAATTACCAATGCCAAATCAATAGGTATCTGCAAAATGTTATCACAAGGAAGAGCGTGAGAAAAGGTTGGGTAGATCCATCTCCTATCGAAATATGACCGTAAATGTGTGCAATTGAAATATTTAGATACAAAAAAAGCCCAAGCAACTTTGAAATTGTTAATTGTTAGCATTTCAAAAAATTGAACAGTCAAAACAAAAAATTTCTGAGTGTTTTCACAAGAACCATTTCGTGTAGTGATATATGTGTTTATCTTTTTGGCATTTTTTTTTCAATGATTTCCTAAAATTCATGCTAATTAACTCGAACTCCTTTAGATTTTCTACTGATACACTAAAACCAAAAGCAACTTTAGTAAGTTTCAGTTTTATTGTCCGAAATTGTCGGGAAAACATTATATTAAAGTAAAGGTCGAAATTTGTTGCGCACACACCCATTTAAGAATTTTCAAAAAAAAGAATATTTGAAAAAGAAAATACTCTTACAAAAGTAGTAGCTTGGTAAGAGCTTTCATTTAACACTTGTTTCAACTCACTATTTACTGTCTTTAAAAATAAGAACAGAATCCTAAACCAACTATTGTGTTTTATATTTCTGGCCTACCACCTACAACTATCCCGTCATGGATATCGTTTGCAGTAGATAACATATAGCTAACAAACTTTCTTTTATTAAAATTTGCTCGGTACCGGATTTCGGGATGGGCCTATGTGTGCCAAATTATAATCGAGCAAAAAAAAACCAGTCTGAGTGAAAAATAGAATGAGCAAAAAGGTTTTGAAATGGAAATATAATCCAATTAAAAAAAGCAAAAAAGGAAACAACGCAAAGCAATTCATGATAAGTTTTATGAAAAAGAAAAAATTGTTTTAACAACAAAATAAAGAGTTTTCCACATTTTTATCACACTTATCCACCAGCACTGCTACCACTACTATCACCACAACCATCACTATTGTCGGTATATCATATTTTCAGAATATGGACTGGCACTATAAGTATTGAAATTGACATTTCAAAACATGTAGTGTCAGTCCATATTCTGACGCCTTCGTTTCAGCAACCGCAGAGTGAAGATACAAAAGCAACCCGTGTCCCCGGGCATTCTAGAAACTGATGTTACGTTTTACCGGTCAACTAAGGAGGTGATCAGTGCTTATGATATACCACATGATGTAATTATCAACACTGATCAGAGGTTTATCAACACTGATCAGAGGTTTATCAACACTGATCAGAGGTTTATCAACACTGATCAGAGGTTTATCAACACTGATCAGAGGTTTATCAACACTGATCAGAGGTTTATCAACACTGATCAGAGGTTCCTGGCATATGTTCTGATCAGCAAATAAACAAAGAATAAAATTAATGAAATGCAGGTATCAATAAGCAGCAGCGTTGATTATCCTAAAATTACGGAATCAATTTCAGTTATCATTCCAACCAAATTTCTACAAATCCATATCCATGCAAACGTCTGGCTACAACCATTCTGTGGTTTGTAAGGTCCAGCAAAAGTAGGGTGAGAAAAGTTGTATTATTTTTTAGTAGCGTTTTATTCTACCCAAAAGCCTTGTTATGAGTTTGTTTTAATCCATACAAGCTTGTCTTAATCCATATTTTGTTATTAATTTTATGGTGCATGCCTACGGGGGAGAATATTAAATGAATGAAACGAGTGTATTGGAATGTTTTCAGGTGGTAAAAGACATGCTAATGTATTCGTGTTTGATCATATTTTAGCTTTGGTGACAATGAAGTTGGAAATGCCAGGTGTAGAGACCGGACCTTTGTCCACACCTGCCTAAATTGACCTTGAATGCTTTTTCAAAGTCATATACTTCTGTAGCAAATGTACGCCTGAGGTGCTATGACCTCATGCTCATTTTTTCAGCTTTAAAAAAAATTAACAATATTTTTCATCTTGCTCAATTATTCCAACGTCAAAGTCAAACTTATCAAATATGCGTTCTGGAGCTTCCAAAATTGAAAACCACAATTATTTGCTTTTCGACCAAGTTCGACAGAGGCAAATCACAGTTGAAAAAACTTCACGATGATCTGCCACACCAGCACCATAAAATTGAAGACTTTTAATAACAAATTGTAAAAATGTGGTGAAGTTGTATACTCATTCACAGATAGCTTAAATACTTTTAGCTATCTGTGAATGAGTGCTGAGTTTTTCATAACTGCCGTGGTCGACAAAAGCAGCGACAATATTGTATGGTTTCACAACGTGTGTGGAGCAATTTCCTCTTAAAAGACTGAAAATGTACGTATGCAGTAGTTGATAAGAAGACTTCATCCCATAGCATAGTTGTTAAAGGTCCTGTCGTTTATGTAACACGCATTACCTTGCTTGGTAACGATGCTACTTCAGTTGGGGTATGCATCACAGGGTGCAAACGTTTGACAAGTAAATATTTGCAATGAAAGATGCAGTGAATAACTACTGCAGGTGGGTAGGCATTTTTTTTTAAATTAAATGCAACCATGGTATTCATAAACTACTGAGGGTGCCAACCACCCACTGGCGACCGAAATCATATTGCTCGGTAAAAAAGAGCGATAAATATTCTGTCGGAAAATGGTTGCACAAAAGTAATAATAATTCACTTTAACAAATACTGAGAGAATTTCAATTTCATTTTATCAACTTCTCCACATATCTGTTGTTAGCTGGTCTTTTGGATCCTCAACCGCTTCATCAATGCCACTTGACAAAAACCACACCTAATAGAATTGACCTGAGTATGTTGTTGCGTTCAAATCAAACTTAAACTATTTTCCACCTCCAATTTAGATTTTTCATACCATCCGCATTTATCTATCTGTACTACTTTAAATTTCCGCCAGTTTACTTCATTCTGTTATTCAGCTTGAAGAAATCAAACAGGCGTCAAGGGGTGAGTGTGGTAAGTACAAGTACTAGGATCAATCCTGTTTGAAACTAATCTATTGCCACTGAAGTTCGTTGTTACTCCGTATGTTTAACTTCATTTGGTTAAAGTGCTTGCGTTCATTTTCGAGACTTACTCAGATTAAAATGATTTTCAATTGCAAAACTGTAATATATTTGACACACCGTCATCACCATGCTTACCATTGCAACTGCCCTTTGTCGTACTGAAGGCAAAGATAGAATACTATACAATGCACCATTCAAGTAGGGACGAATCTACAACGAAAAATAATGAGCAATAAAACTTTGTGTGAACTGCTTATAAACGTTACAACGTGTAATAAATTCCAGGGAAACCCCTTCAAAAAAAAAGGGAAAAAAAGTTCTTTACGGTTAAGCTAAGCAAGCTTAAGTAAATGCACTAGCCACCAGATTCCACGACCTGAAAAAGTATTTACACTTTCGCGCAAGAACTCTAAATGGACCCCTTATTTTGTTAAAAATGTTATTTTGGGGGCTTGGATTACTTTGATGCGACATTACCAACTACACAATTAGCAGAAGTTGTTCGATGTCGTCCACAACCTATTTAAACGCGCGTTTTATCTTTAACTAGTCTTTGGGCTTATTTTTATGAAGCTACATTGTCCGCTGGAGTGGGAAAAGGGAGAGGATTTAGAGTTATCGAGAACTGACAAACATGTATGAAACTAATTGGGTTTAGACCAGCACACTGAGCTTTCACAGTTACACTCTTTACTAGATAAGCTTTCGGCGATGTGGTCCGAACCAGATTGTTTTGCAATCATACCTTTCAATGAAATGCGCCGGGGTTTTTTTGTCATGTTCATATCGTTTAATATCTCATCCCAATCACGCATATAAGGCCAAACCTTCTAAAGAACGACAAATCCCCTTCCATGGCAGAAAAATATGATTTCAACAAACATGCTGAGCAAGAAATATTCTGAAAATAACATTGAAGAGAGGATATGGAATTCTAGAGAAGTGAAAAGTACGTGTGCACTGAGTTGGGTTCGAAAATGTGCCTATGGCTTTCACGTTCACACGCTTTACCACCTGAATTGCCGGCGCCATGTTTTCAGGGGTCATTTCTAATCATTTAAAGCACCACCAACCGGGAGGCCATTTTCCAATTCACCTTGTGCGTTAAAATGTGACCAAATCTTATTTTGTGAAGAGGTTGTCAGCAATCTTAAACTCAGACATAAAGGTTTGTCTCCAAATGGCTTGTCTTAAAGATTGTGTTAAAAACATGGAAGCCAGTAATGTTGGGAGTACCTGGTCTTGGTTGCACGGTCGGTTCCTACTTGCTGTAGAAATGAGTTCTGGAAGGGTAAATAAAAGCGTTTGGAGGAGACGAAGAAAGTGGTGAAGTGATGATGTCAGTGATCGTTTGGAAGAGAAAAAAAATACCTGCTGTACATCAAATTTACTAAGTCTTAAATCTTGTTTTGGATCTTATTGTTGGTCAACCTAGTAGTATTACCCCTGAGATGGTGAAAGCAGCTCTGTAGCTAAAAGTTAAGGAAAGCTGTCTGCCTTTCAGGTGAGGCTGTTGACATGTTCTTAGCTTATTCTAAAGTGTGTTGTAATCTCATTGCTGTCATGGCTAGCCATATCATCAGACAAGTAAATATCCTTCAACAATGAGATGAGTGCATAATGGTCAGGCTCTTTAATGGCAATGTTGACCAACTTAAGGGTGGAAATTACGGAAGATTAAAACTTATTGATCATGTTCTTATGGATCGACCGAGCGATAAAGAAAATCATAAGGGCAATTATTAGTACCGATGAGAAGCAATTTGGTCTTTGGCCGAGTTCGAGTACAACTTACGGGATTTTCATACTACGACAGCTGCAAGAAAAGTGCTTGGCTAAGCAAAAAAAATCATACCTGGCTCTTTTTTTTTTGGATGATATCCCTAGTCAGTGTGCCTCAACGTATTGTTCGACTCGTTTAGTCCATGTACTGTGTTACATTGAGTCGTGGTAAGGTCAATGACTCACTACTCGACCAGTTCGAAGTAAAAGTTACGTTATATCAAGGATCAGTACTACATCCACTTTTCTTATTGTCTTAAAGGCTTTATTCAGAGAGCTCCGTGCGAGTTTCCTCTGTGACCTGCTATATCGCGATACTTCAGTCGTCAATGCTGATACCTTAGGGAACTGGTAGTAAAACGTGGTGAATAGAAAAAGGGACTTGAGAAGAACTGTCTAAAAATAGCTTAAGACCATAGGCTTTATTTCGAGGAAGATCTAAATATGCAAAGACGTTCGAGAACCTACCCATGTGGTGTGTATAATAGTTTGTCAGAACTAAATCTTATGTAAAGTCTTCAAATTCTGGATCCACAAACGATGTTACCAAAGTCGGGTTAGACTCATTGAAACCCCCGACTTTTGGTGTTTTTAAAGCAATGGCGATGCCTAACCTGTCGACATAAGACGTTCCAAGGAAGTTAGGTTTATATCCGTGATCTTAAAATGCCAGGCTGCCGTCTGACGGGGCTCTCTTATTCGGAGGAAGCTTCTTCAGGCTTGGTTGGCAACACTCCTAAAGATGATGCCTCAACAATAACACTGTCACTTCATTACCACCCTTTATTTATAATGGCAATGTGTGGCAGAGAGTTTCGGCTGTCCCTCCTTTTAATTCCACCACCATCAAAAGACTCATTTGGTCGGCGTGGTAATGGTCTGGGTCTAGATGACGATCTCGGGCACCCATTTCTATTTTCAACTTCTCTGACAATGGCCAGAGGTTCCAAAGAATCACTGAACCGAAGAACGCCTCCCAATCAGAGAGTGTAGACTCTCTACACAGACCCTTTTCCCTAAAAAATCCCCTTGTCTTCAAAAAATACTTTGTAATTAGCTTTCAGTTATGCCATAGTTCTTCGTTCTTTGTTACGACTCTTCTTCACTGTTTTGCTACCTATACTCGATAGGACCTTCCAGCTCTAAAAGTACAAGAACTTGAATCTAAAGATAATCCTTTTACGTGCTTTAGAGTGTCGCTTCTTGAGGCTACCTGTTACCTATTCTTCTTGTATCGATTCCTCTCTTTCCACTCATGCTCAGTTACTGAGACAGTATCAAACTCCACTACGAAGGCTCTGGAGAAGAATCACACTACTAACATCTTTGTATTTGGTAACTTCAATGCTTCTGACATGAAGTGTTAAACTCATTCCAGTATAATAGACCAAAAGAGGTTTTCTACAACTTTGCTCTTACACAGGTTGTTGATCTTCTGATTTCCTGATCCAGACTCAGAAGGACCTTCTCTTTTAGATCTCTTTGGGTCTTGAGCATTAGACAGTTTTATTTTTACCTCCACTGCATCTCCTGATCACGATGTTGTCACTGTGGAGCTTAAGACAACTGTTTCAAAGCTTGCTGACAAACCAAATCATCATACGTTGGTCAGGCTGACAGGAATGGAATTTCGTCAATTTCGTGCTGATATTCCTTGTGGTCATGTCTTTAGTAAATTGGTTTCTGATGATGCAACTGAATTGACAGAATGGGTTAGGTTGGTATTGAAACTTCTGTACCTAGTCGCAGTTACAAATTTCAGTCTCGTTCCCGTTTTGTTATTCTTTTGCCATTGCTCATCGAAATAATACTAAGCTTAGCCTCAACGTATGATAAGTGATGAAGGCTTGTGATAAATGGTAGAAATACTTGCAACCGGGTTATTTTCAATGCCAAATCTCGCAGTGGAGAGCGTCTCTGTGAATCTATTTCTATTTCGGAATGCAATCTGTTTTTCCAAAACTTGGGAAAAACGGATTGCACTCCGTTAAGTCAATTATTCCTCCAATATTGGTGGTGTTCAGTTTTCTATGCCCTCTAGGGAAAAGCTGATTGTTTTATGATAGCTTTCCCTAGTGTTTCTCTGCCAGATTTTGGATTTTTCCATCATAAATCCAAGGTTATTCAAGGATTTGATAAATCTAAAGCTTCTGGTCTGTATTCGATTTTGTACTTGTCTTGAAGGAATGTGCTTTTGATAAATCTTTCTTGCTGTCCAAACTTTTTTATCGTTCCTTAAAGGAATCTTGTTATCCTCCTTCTTGCAAGGTTTCTAGTGTTGTTCCTGTCTTCAAGAATGCAGAGGATCCATTAGATCCTGGCATATATTGACCTGTCGACCTTCTTTCTGTCATTAACAAGGTCTTTGAGCAACTTATCAACAATGCACATCAACAAAGGAGAAATAGGGTCTCTTTATTGATGTTTAATTCGCAGTTAGAGGGTCTCGCTCAACTGTGACTTTTTGACTATTATCACTGAACGTATACGTAGATTTATGGCTAAGTCTGGTAAAGGGCTTGCCATAGCTCTGGGTATTTCCAAGGCACTGCATAAGATGCAATACTCTGCCTTACCTAATGAGCTTTCTGGTTATGGGGTTTGGGAAAGGGTCTTCGGTATCACCCTCTCCTCCGGTCGTAAAATGCGTGTCACAATGGGTAAAATAATGGCTGATGAGGATTCCATTAATGCCATCGAAGCTTAACCTTCTATTCTTGGTCCAAATCTTTTCCTTCTTTATGTCAATGGTCTTATTGGTTTATCTTACTTCAGTTCATCAACTATGCTGATGACACTACATTGTACTCTGGCATTGGCCAAAAGGCAGTTCAGCAGAAACAACTCAAATGTGTCAGAGGTCAGGAAAGAAAGTGGTTGGTTTCTTCTTATGTGTAAAAAGCGTAACTTATGTCGTTTAATAGAAAGCTGGGTGCTGATCTCCCTCCAATATTCATGCACAATCATTTTATGTTTCCCTGGTGAGGTTGTTTCACTTCTTCAGCAGTGCTCTTCACTGCGGCTGCTTGGTTTGTCATTTTCCTCAGACCTTTTCGTGAGTTCTTATATTCACTCTATTGGTAAGTCTCCTTTCAAAAGAAAGGTTGCTTCTTTGTTTTGCGCTAGAGAGCATTTTATGCCAGAGGCCATTCTGTATCTCTTAAATCTACCATCCGTCTTTGGATTAAGTACTGTTCTCACATCTGAGTAGGTGCTCCTTCATCTCAGCTTGACGTTTTGGATCGAGTTCAGTGACGCATTTGTAACTTAGAATGTCCACATCTTGCTGATAATTTTCATCCTTTGCCTTTTCGATGCAATGTGACTTGTCGTTATCTTTTATATGGGTATTAACATGGTAAGTGTTCCAATACGCTTCCCTAGATTGTAACCGCTTAGTTTGTTGTATTCAGTGAGACTTGTTTCCCTTAACATTTTTATACTTATGCAGTTTTTGCTACTCGTAATAAATCCTTCTACGAATGTAGTTTCCTTCCTCCGGCAGCTAGGTCGTGGAACTCTTTGTAATTCTATATCATATGCCTTCAATGTTTTTAAGCCCAGGCTCAACTCTTATTTCATGGGTTAAGCTCTTTTTTCAGTCTTTTTTGTTTGTCTCTTCTTTCTACAGTTCTATGCATTAAGTGATTTTATGCCTTGTATGGTTATTAACGATAAAAAAGACCTGGAGACACTGACCTCGCGGCGGCTGAAGGGTGTATTTAACTAGATGACGATACTCGTCCTCAGAGTGATGGTGAGTTAGCAATAGTTGTGAGGAATCGCACGGCTTGTGAAAAATTTCGAGCGACAGTGCCTCTACTGACCTCTAAAGTCACATCTCTCTCCATTCGTGGTCAAGTTCACGGCTCCTCTGTCGGAAGTAAACATAACTTATGATTACGGATGCTAAGCTATTTTCCGTAGAGGCCTACTAAGTTCACAAAGAAAAAAGCGTGTAATGCTCCTATGGATGAACAATGTCAGGAGGAAAGAATGAGGAAGCACACCCTCTCTTCTGCAGATGGTCAACCTAAAGAACATAAGTAGAGCCTTGAGGAGCACCTGCCTTCCCTGGCTGAGTCATAGTTGGCGAAGCACTGCTTGGACACGTGCACAATATTGGAGGTTATTGAGAGTGTGCTACGAAAAAGGCCGAAGTAAAGTTGGAAAGTCATCATTCACACTGACTTGAAGAAATGAAATATTCCCACTAAGGCAACACACGATCCTGGGAAATGAACGCCTTTGGTGAAGATTGCTAGTCTCACACAAGTCTGAAGTGTAATATGACTTTAAATTGATTACAACAATGATATAACAACTGGTTTCAACCAAGTTCATTGCATGCATGTCTTTTGTTTCCCTAAAATAAATTTTTGGCCTTCTTCGTATAGCAGCTAGCTTCCTAAGAAAAGTAAATCGGAAAATGGTGGAAAATATTTTATAACTTTTTTTCATGTTCCCATGTCGGCCAATGCTGGCATTAAGCAAGTGTTCGCATATTTGACAAGTTTCAAGAAATAAAGGAAGAGGGCTGGCTTCAAAGAATCATGCAAACAAGCAAAGCTCCCAGTTTTAGAATTAATTGTTAAAAATATTATTCGACTTTTCAATAATTTTATATTATTTTTATGTCATTTATACCCTTCAGCAGGGCCTACAAGACAGCAGCTTATTTTAAGCTTGCTTTAAATTCTGCAAAAATATTATAACAAAAAAGTAAATAAATATGAATAAGCGATTTAAGTCAAAGAATATTCTTTGTTAAAAACTATACCTCTAGTATGGCTAAAAAACTCATTAGCGATCTGCTGCAGCTGTACACATACTTTCTTTATTTCTTTCGTATGACTTCTCTACCATTCCATCATCTGCAGCCATTGCTGTAGCTCATCACTCAGTGGGTGCTCTCTCAGCGCTCTGGCGCCACCAGGTGGTTTGAAGGTGGCACAGTCATTGATTATGTGTTTTGCGGTTTGCTTGCTATCTCCGCATTGGCATGAGGGGCTACTGGACAGTCCTATCTTGTGCTGCCAGCTACCAAAGTTACCATGGCCTGACCTCAGCCTGTTGAAGTTTACCCAGCTCTTTCGTGGGAGCTTGTGCCCCGCCGGGTGGGTACGTGGTGCGGGGACATAGTCTCGTAGTAGGGTGGTTGTATTCTCCCATTCATCCAACCATCTTACAGCTTGCCNCAGCCTGTTGAAGTTTACCCAGCTCTTTCGTGGGAGCTTGTGCCCCGCCGGGTGGGTACGTGGTGCGGGGACATAGTCTCGTAGTAGGGTGGTTGTATTCTCCCATTCATCCAACCATCTTACAGCTTGCCAGACCGCTGGGGCTAGCCCATCTGCTTTGTGCTTTATCGCTCTGAGTTGTAGAGGGAGAGGGTTTCTACTACGGAGCCGTTTGGTGTTGGGGTATTCGCTGACACGTTCATGCATGGGATGGCCTTCGTTCTCACAGTTGTTTGCTAAATCCAGTATGATAGATTCCCGTCTGATGTGGTGTGGCGGGATGCCAGCCATGACGTGCATGGATTCCTTCAGTGTGAAGGTGGGACATCCACTGATGAGTCTTAGGGCAGAATTTAAAACACTGTCTAACTTTCGGGTGTGTGCACTCCTCATCTATACCGGTAGGCAGTATTCAGCTGGAGCATATACTAGTGCAAGTGTGGATGATCTGAGGGTCGTAAAGTCAGATCCTCACCATGTTCCTGCAAGTCTTTTCAGTGCAGCAACTCTTAAGGAGACTTTACTAACAAGTTTGTCTATATGACACTTGAAGGTGAGGCTTCTGTCAAGAGTGATGCCAAGGTACTTCGGAATCTCTTTCAAAAGGTAAGTCCTTCCCATCAACGATTACCCTGAGCTTGGCTTCAGCATCATTGTTGTTTAGGTGAAAGAGTGAGCTGGTAGTTTTTTGGATACTTAGTTTCAGGCGCCACTGTTGAAAGTAAGATGAAATGGATGCCATATCATTTGTAAGAGAGTTTTGGATTCTCTGCATATTGGTGCCAGGGTAAGCCAAGGCGAGATTATCTGCATACATGTATTTTTCTGCAATTGTTGGTGGCATGTCAGCAATATAAATATTAAACAAAGTGGGGGCTAGCACGGAGCCCTGTGGAACACCATTATACAGGAGCTTTGTTCTGCCTGTTTCACCACTAGGGCTAGTAAGTCTGAAAGGCCTGTTGGTTATCATTTCCATGATGAAAGTCACAAGTTTTCTGTCTGGGATCGTGGAGAGGAGCTTCAGTTTTAGGCCGGGGTGCCAAACAGTGTCATACGCCGCAGACAGATCGACAAGAACTAGGCCCATCCGTTCCTTTTTGCCGAATGCATGTTCAATGTCCGTGACCAAGGAGGCCACACGCTCGAGGGTCGAGCGGTTTGTTCGAAACCCCGCCTGCTCTTGAGGAAGCTGACTATCTACGATAGGGGCAATTCGGTTTAGAATTAGTCGTTCAAGAAGTTTATAGACCACTGATAATAGTGATATGGGACGGTATGCTTTAGAATTATTCATTTCTTTTCCAGGTTCGGGGATTGCGATGACGTTAGCTCTTCTCCAAATGGTTGGGAGTTTGCAGGAAGAAACGCAGTGGGACAGAAATACTTTCACCCGCCTTAGGGCATCTGGACCCAGCTTGAGAAGGTGCTCTGGGTATATTTTATCTGCACCGGCAGCTTTGTTAGGCTTCATCTTCTTGAAAGCTAGTTCGAGTTCGTCATCAGTAAAATCAGCAGACAGGTTCATGTTAGCTGTTGGTAAGTTCATCAATTTTGAGGTTGTGGCTTTAACCGTCTTTTTAAGCTCTTTATTAGCACCAGGAAATTTCCCATTTGCTACGAGGACACGTGCAATGGCGTTGGCTCTCACAGTACACTGTCGAGGTGGTTTCCCTTCCCAAGTAAGGCGCTTTATGACGGCCCATGCCTTTCGGCTAGAGTGAGTCATATCTATCTTTTCCACGGTTTCAAGCCAACGATCACG
>RDPX01000030.1:956463-975380 GCA_003991215.1 Morbakka virulenta
TTCGGTTGTTTCGGGTCATATACCAGAAGATGATTAGTACGACTTGCCCATTCAACAAGAGTGGTTCCATTCTTGCCATTCCTACTGTATCCCCATTCAGTGTGGTGGCTATTGAAATCACCAGCAAAAAGAGTGGGCTTAACAAGGTCTGGCATCGTCTGTGCACCAAGTTCAGCTGGGGGAGGTTTGTACACATTCACAACAGTAGTACCAGCTACGCGGATGGCAATCAATTCAGTGTCTTGTTGTGGTGCACTCTTTATTAGTTTTCGGAACGGTACAGTGCGCTTAACAAAGGATGCGGTGCCATGCACTTTGCTCGCTATGTGGTCAGCCAGGACATAGCCTGGTAATTTCAGTAGTCTCCGGGTATCACAGTGTGTCTCCTGGAGGAGTATCACATCGGGTTTATGGGTGAGAGTCAGTTGCTCAATCACAGTATTTTTGAAGGCTGTCAGGCCCTCGACATTCAATTGTAGTACGCTGAGATTCATAATGAAGATTCGTTTGGATACCAATAGTAGATTGTCTAATGACACAGTTAGTTCACTGACTTGGCTTGAAGTGTAGATTCAAGTAGACAGCTTAAGAGGGAACACCGCGAGAAGGTTGTGTCATGTTCCCCAGTATACATACTGAGAAACTTTGACTTTATAGATGCGAGGTATTGGGAAGTAGTCTTTACCGATCTCATTGACTGTGATTTTTTGGACTTTAAACTGCTCTAAAAAATTGTGACAATTATAGTTTTACTGTGCACAAGTTAGTACGATTTGGAATTCATCACGTATACACCAACACCAATCCATGAGAACCCAAGAACAATCAAGTTAATTGTAAATACTTTTATTCTTACAACTTACTGATAATATTAATACGGTGCTTTCCGTACGATCGAATCCTAATCCACCTAATACGCTTACATATCTCAACGCAAAGGCCCTTACCTCCTGATTTTCACTGGCCATAAGTTCTGTAAGAAGCTTTAAGGTTCTTTCGGCACGTGGTAAGCATATTTTTTTCCCTGAAAGCATAAAAGTAAAGAACTTTGCATAGTACTGTAAAATAAAGATCTATGAACCTAAGGCTTATGTTAGCATCTGGTATTATTGCGCAAAAAACCCAACAAGGCTCTGTATTATACGGAAAACGTACTTTATTTCATATTACATGTTTACAGCGGTAAGATAATAAATAATCCAAACAAAACGAAAAACATCCACTTATCCGAACTCATAGTTTTAGAAAAGCAACTGTATCCACAATACCAACAATTTTTACCAGGTCAATTTTCTTTGCTGAAAAAAAAGCGGAAAACTTTATACCTGGCTAGTTTACACTTATTACCCAAACGTGAAATAGGTCTAAAAGTTAATTTGGGCTACAGTTCTAGTTTAAAATCTAACTAGAAGATCTAATTGTACTAAATTATCGACATTAAAAAAAGGTTTCAAGGGAAAGAAACCCTTAACAAGGCTAGATATCACTCTTATGCAACAAGTGTCACGTTATAGTACCAATGCTTTTCAAAATTTTATCAATATTAAAATTTACTCGATCTACAAAAAATGCATTAATTTTGTACTATGCTCTTTTCAAAACAGATGGCAAAACAGGAAAACGCAACTTGTTGGTAAATATGCAGTCGTTCTCTCATACACTACAGGCTGTTCATAGGTTCATAGGAGAAGCATTGTTTAATATCTGGTCAGCCCTTAAAATACTCCTATATATGCTGGCGCAATGTTTAAACGCACAGGAAACTCAATACACAAATCCCAGTATACTCAATTCCTTGGTTTACCAGTAAGACACCCATGAATGAAATGTAGCATTGCAATCAGTACAACGTGGGCCATATTTATGGGGCATTGTATTCAAGGCGTATTCAGAACGACCCACCATTATTATTCCACAACATTGCCATAACCTGGTTTGAACCACGCTACCTTATCTACCAACAGAGTTTCATTAGGCAGCATATTTTTGACGTCCACACACAAATCTATTTTGTCTTCTTTATGGATAAGTTAAAAGGGTTAAGAAAATTGGTCACAAATCAACGGCCCCATATATAAAAGATCAAAACTACTTAATGGTACTGTTTTGTTTTATATTAAAACTATTTTTTTTTGTTTTAACGTCATTTAACCCCGGTAACTGGGGCTTAGACGATGCCCTTCACAAGGACTTTCTTTTTGGTAGTGAGGAAAATCTTGGAGGGATGCCCTACCTGAAGCTAATCAATAGCTTTCTCTTTTGTAAAGTTCCTAATTCTTTTCGCCTTGGTCAGAGAATCCCAGAACCCGGAACCTCTTGGTAATGGTGCAACTGCACTTACCATTAAGCCACGGCATATATCATATATCATAGTATTATGTTAATACGATGATATTAAATAAAGCATTCTTGAAAGTTGTTGATCTTAGGGGCTCAGTGGAAAACATGGATATAAAAGCTTTATCATGTCACAAGTCGTAACCTTTTACTGAGCTACGTTTTGAGGGATATTTTTCCTATTGTTGGAGACTGATTACGGGAGAAATATCTCCAGAAACATAGCTCAGTAAGTGAAATATTTGTTGATTAAGATTTTCTATGTGGGCGTCCATGTATACATATTTCCGCACCCCCAATTTCCACTCCCTCAAAAAAAATCTGGAAATTTTATCTTGTATTTATCAACATGACACATAGTAATGCTTTATTTTTGACTCTGTAAATAGCGGATTCAAAGTATAAAAGCTGTTTTATCTAAGCCTGAGCATTGTCATTCCTAAATAGCAAAACTAATACTTTACAAAACCCCTGATATAGAAAAAGAAGCCTTTGTGGTCAAACAATTAAAAAGGTGACGTTAGTTGATATTTTAAAACTCGTGATTGAAATCAATACCAGTTGTTTTTGTTCTCTTTTAGGAATGACAAGCAAATTGGGTCAATTTTACATTCGCGTGTTTGTAAATATTGTGGGCTAGAATTGCAATAAGTTCACTACTGCTTTGACATATATTGATGTGTTAAAAATTATGTAAAAATAGTCTGTTTTGAACAGTCTCTCAGGTTCTGATTTTACAAAATCGAAGTTGACATTTACCATTTGGGGAAGAGAGTGGGAGGGGGGGGTGATTTTACTTGTGAGGATAAAGGGAATCACATCTGTTTCTAGAAGTCTATCGGAATACCTAAGTCTACTTTACTCGCATTACTTAGTATTTCTTTGGTTGTAATAGTGATAAGTGATACACCAACCTCAAGGGAAAAAAAGGATGTTGTTTTTACCAATGACAGAGGCCCCTTAGAAAGAACTCGGAAAACCGCATCATAGCTCCAGAAACAAATGCAATGCTCTATGGGTATTAACTTTCCATTTAAAATGAGGTCATGAAAAAAAGGATTTTGTTTTTACCAATGACAGAGGCCACTGAGAAAGAACTCGGAAAACCGCATCATAGCTCCAGAAACAAATGCAATGCTCTATGGGTATTAACTTTCCATTTAAAATGAGGTCATGAAAAAAAGGATTTTGTTTTTACCAATGACAGAGGCCACTGAGAAAGAACTCGGAAAACCGCATCATAGCTCCAGAAACAAATGCAATGCTCTATGGGTATTAACTTTCCATTTAAAATGAGGTCATGAAAAAAAGGATTTTGTTTTTACCAATGACAGAGGCCACTGAGAAAGAACTCGGAAAACCGCATCATAGCTCCAGAAACAAATGCAATGCTCTATGGGTATTAACTTTCCATTTAAAATGAGGTCATGAAAAAAAGGATGTTGTTTTTACCAATGACAGAGGTCCCTTAGAAAGAACTCGGAAAACCGCATCATAGCTCCAGAAACAAATGCAATGCTCTATGGGTATTAACTTTCCATTTAAAATGAGGTCATGAAAAAAAGGTCATGGAAAACAAGTTTAGATTGCGGAAGTCCTTTCTTGCTACCAAATAAACCCGCATAACCAAAGAAATTTAAACTTGAGCCTGTACAAAGAACGTAAGTTTATCCGTGTTAAGTCAGATCTGAGCTTTTATACAATAGATTTTTTTCTTGTGGCAACTGTAAAGGATCAATTTTTATCTCAATCAACAATTTTGATAGCTCAAATATCTGTAATAACTCACCTTGATGGTTAAGGATCAGCCACAAAACACTTTAAGCATAAAGATTATATTTCAAAATGTGAGTATTGTAACCAACAATACAGTTGTCTTCTTAAATCTTTTGAAACAAGGAGGTATCCGCATAACCACGGCTTCATTTGGTGCTCCTTCCATATTGAAAAATTCTATATTTAGGAACCTAAGAATTACCTATTACTACAACACATCAGCAAGAGAGAAAGACACAGAGACAGAAAGAGAGGGAGAGGGAGGGAGAGGGAGGGAGAGGGAGGCACGCACATACGCACATACACACACACACACAAACACAAACACACAAAGAGAGAGAACAGCATAAAAAGTGAAAAGCCAATATCATGGTATTAGGTGATATCTCGATACACAACCTGAACAATAAAGAAATAATACGACCACAAGCAAAAGAAAGCCATGCTAAACAACCCACTGAGAAGTAGATGTCAACGAGCATAGGGGGGACTGCAGGTAACTAGGAACAATTTTTTCTCTTGTATTTATGACTGCAAAAACAATTAAATTATTGTCGTAGAAAACAATTTGTAAAACATTGAATTTCGTCATTAAACCTAGTCTGCTTAAAGTTTAAAATTTTTTAGATCGTTGATAAAATTTACTACCTCAGCCTCTAACGGTGGTGACAATGGTCACTTTGGTCCATAAGTGACGATGGACCTCAATACCGGTGTGTATTTAAATGCGAGAGAAATGTCACATAAAGTAGAAAGACGTATAAAGATCTGTATAAGTTCTAATCACATAGTTCTTTCAGCATCTTTCTGACAGAATTCAGTTAACTACATAAACCCATCCAGTGAATATTAACATAATGCATTGCTTTACAAAAAAATCCTGGATAACTGCTAGGACCAGGAAAAGAAAGCGCAATCAAAGAATAAACTTTGCTGCTACATTTGATTGCTTAAAAATCCGAATCTACCATGTTAATTAATTAACTTTTTAGTCGCATAACTAAAGATTGTGCTCCTCCATGTTTACATAACCATCATACTTCTGTACATAAAGTTGCTGTCCGCACTGGACTTTTTCGTATAAATAAATGATATTTTGGGCCCCCTCCAAAATTTCCTGGCTTAGGCTTATGGCAACATTTAATATCTTATGAAGTGTTTTTGTGGTATTAGTAACTCCCAATGCAGCATTTATTTCACTCACACAGGAACAAAGAATTAAGTTCAACCGACTAGCGGCACCCAAACTTACGGATCCTTATGTTTATCAATCAAGGATAGCTCTTTTCAATAGTCCAGGTCTTAAGATATGCGAAAATGTAACAGGATTCTTCCTTTGAAAGCAGTATACAACAATCATACCGTCAATAAATAATAAGCTTGCACCTCACCTTTTCGAAAGCACTTATATCATGTGTACTGAATATGTTAAACTGGACTTAAAAGGCATAGCCCACTAAGATCATCTGCCAACAAAAGCAAGTTTTAGTACCCAGACAATTGTTTGAATCATGTCTCTAACTTGTTTTGACCATTTAGATCTGCAGCCGGCTTCATTTCAGTTAATTTTCGTTAATTTAAGTCATCTTAGGTCCCAAGTACGTATTGAAAATGACCAATAATTAAACATCAGGGTTACAATCTGTCAAAATGAATCAATCATCTTCATGTACGCATGTATGTATGTAGTATGGTTGTATTAATATATCCATCCATCCATCTATCCATCCATCCATCCATGTATGTATGTATGTATGTATGTATGTATGTATGTATGTATGTATGTATGTATGTATTTATCTATCTATCTATCTCTCGATCGATCCATCGATCCATCGATCTATCTATCTATCTATCTATCTATCTATCTATCTATCTATCTATCTATCTATATCTTGCTATTCACTCAATCAATCTATATATATCTTGCCATTCATCCATATAGCTGTATGTTTCTCTACCTAAAAATATCGATTTGTATGTTTCTATTTTATAGAAGAACCTATGAAAAGGTAGTCAGTTATTTAACGCTAGTAGCAAACCGTAGCATTAAACCGTAGCCTTAGATGAAGATTTCCAAAACGAAATAAAAAAATCAAAATCCATCCATCTAGGCAACTATTAAACTAAAAAATAATATAGTATTTTTATATTGTACGTTTGGATTTCTGCATTTGTCTAATGGATTTTTAAGAATCAGTAAACTGATCGTTGCATTATCAAAAAAGGTGTTTTTTACGTTCAGGGCAAATACAGATACATATATGTATGTACTTACATTAGACTTCAAATATTGGATGTTTTTATCTTAATTTCAACAATAGCAAAATCCTGAGAATATTTAGTCAAAATACCTGCAGATCGTAGGCACAGGTTCATGAGTAAGGCAACGGAGTATTCCAAAGAGTAGTCAGAAAAATTTTCAAATTCTTCTAAAGTCTTTAACAGCCACTCAACAACACCATTAGCTATCATATTTGTTTGAACATCTCGTCTGTTTAAGAGGAAATTGGATACTAGTTAACAGACAAATAATCGACATTGCTAAAATATGTAAAAGGTCCAAAGAGTAGCATGAACGGGGACAAAATGGTGTTTTATCTCATAACACAACATAGTCCTTAGAAATAACAGTTGAAATAATGTGATAAAGTCACACCTGTGTACTATTAACACAAAGGTACTTTATTATTATTATTATTATTTACACATTTACTTTGAATTGTTTTCTTGAAATCCAGCACCGGGTCACTACCAGTGACCTAGGGTGAAGGAAGTTTTGGTAATAAAATTAAATAGAGAGAGCTCGTCTAAGCAAATGAGCAGTTCCGTTCAAAACAATTTTCTGTACTTCTTGCAAAGAAGGTTCCCCTGGGATTTGTTTCAAAAAGCTATCTGTTCCTTTCTTGATGAGGCCTAGTGCACCCACAATAACAGGTATTGTCTTTGTTTTTAGATGCCACATCTTTTCCACCTCTATCTCTAAATCCTTATATTTAGCAAGCTTTTCAAAAGTCTTAGCAGAGACATTCCTGTCCGAAGGGACACTCATGTCTATCAAAAGGCAAGTGTTCTCTTTCCTGTTCTTGATGACAATGTCTGGGCGGTTTGCTTGTATGGTACGATCCGTTTGTATGGGAAAATCCCACAAAATTGTAATATCCTTACTTTCAGTTACAGGTGCTGGATGATGTTCATACCAGCTAGCTTGCGTTTTAATGGAAAAGTGTTGACAAATTTTCCAATGTAGGTATTGGCCAACTCGATCATGACGGTTTTTATATTCGTTTGGTGTTAGAACCGAGCAGCCAGAGACAAGGTGGTCAATAGTTTCGGTTTTGTCCTCACAGAACCTACATTCTTGATTGGCACCGTTATGTAAAACATTAGCTTGGTAGTTCCTGGTGAACAGACTCTGATCTTGGGCAGCAAGAATAAAGCCCTCTGTTTCCCCTTTCAGTCCGGCGCTCCTCAGCCACTGATGGGTTGCTTCTTTGTCTACATCAGCATTGTTGCTTCGGGCTGCGAACTGTCCGTGGAGAGGTTTTTCTTGCCACCTAGATTCGAGTCTGTCCAATCCAGTTTTCTTTGCTTTTTGCTTGGTTTTTTTAGCTGCAACTGTTGGGTTTAGTGTGTTATCAACCTCAAGATCAACACCTAGTTCTCGGAAAAACTTCTCTGACTCTTTAAGGATTGAATGCAATCTTTTGGAATTTTCATGCCTATAAACGTGTTGAAGCATCCAATCATTGGTTAAATCAAGATATTGTGACAGGCCAATAATGGATGTTTTATAAGAGAGCTCAAACTGGATCATACCCCTACCTCCTGTATTCCTAGGGAGGTACAAACGATCAACGTCTGATTTAGGGTGATGCATCAAATTACAAGTCAGTTGCTTCCTTATCTTTGTATCTAGCCGCTTCAAATCACTTAGATTCCAATTTATAATACCTTATTATTATTATTATTATTATTATTATTATTATTATTATTATTATTATTATTATTATTATTATTATTAATATTTACGAAATTTATACAGGATAACCAATTCAAAAATTTTAGAAATACATACATATTTACAAAAATTTCTGTTGTCAAATGGGTCCTGTAATTGTACTTGATACACATGCGTTTTGTGTCCATTCATAATATATTTACATAAAACATACATTTCATATTATTCACTTCCACCGTGTACTATATTTAAATACTTAGCATTGCTCGTCAATAATGGATAATTCGTGTTTCAAAAACTTGTAATCGTTTACATAACGAAGTAAGGTCGAATAACTCAAATTTTACTATGAGAAAAAATTTGAAATAAAAATAATTACATTTTTGTACACTTTCTTTACTATTTGCTGGTTTTAGCCCGTACCATTTTTATCAAGCCTAGTATCATACCATACCAGCTTATGGTTTTTATAGCTGATCTGTTTACCCTCTTATAACTTAATTTTCAGTTAATCTACGTCTGAAATCAGTTCAAGTTTCATTTACTATGCATCTCTTATGTCTAGCTACTTGTACGTAGCCTCATTTAGGATCTAACTGCTGCAAAGGCATGCTACGCATGTGATTTACACTTCATTTACACAACACACATGTTAATGAAGTGTAAGTCACACGAGTTACCAAATTTTGAATGGTCAGTAAATCTCATGAACATAAATAAAAGAACAAATACAAATCTGGTTATGTGGCTGTTCTGGTTTTAACGACAGAAAGCGACATTTTGTTCAAGGAAACTAGGATAAGTACGATCAACAAAATATATACGATGAATACCTCATGCTGACTTTCTGCATAGCTCCGAGAAGATTCTCGCTTGTGGTGGATGCCTTGGGTTCTTTCTTTAGAGCATGGAACATATCTATTATCAGTGATCTGCCCTCTGATAAATATGTTCTCCCTAATGCCATTGAAATGAAAAGAAAATTAATAACAACAATGCCCACTACTACTGTATTAATTATCTAACTTTCTATTATGAAAACATACACTATTCCTGGGCAGGATTATTTAAGGTTTCATAGGCAACAGAATGGACACTTCATCTTTGCCATTCATAAACAAAATTAGTACACCACTTTCCAAATAGAAACTCTGAGGTTGGCCACCTGATCATTCGCATAATTAAACCTCTTCCAGCCACTCTCAGTAACCTTAAAGTTAACAACTAAAATAATTTTGAAAATCTACTATGAAAAATGCGTATTCTTCTTGCAACAACCTGTACCACAAACACTTGTGTATTTAATTAAGGTGGTAGAGAATTAGCTCCAAGTTGTGTAAAATTGTGTAACACATACGAATAATGTACCCGTCGTTCAGAGCATATCTCCCTTTTCAAAATTTATGACAATTACAAGAATGATCCTTCCAAAATGACCAAGTGCACCATAGATGTTTATTATCTCAAAAACATTTTCCAGTAAAAAGCTTTAATACAGTATGTTACTAACTAAAAATTACCTTTGAATGCGTAAACTCATACCTCCAAGATCTTGTTTATATTTTAGCTTGAGATAGGATTATGGTACTACTGATAACTACTGATAACATAAAATTCAGTAGTTCAATAACATAAAAACGTTTCAAAACTGCTCTAAAATCACCTTTAATTAAAATTAACCAATTCTCACTATCATCACCACTATTAACGGCATCATCATTATCATCCTCACCACAATCATCGATATTGTCATTAGACAGAGGTAGGTCGAAAATTCAGTCAGTATTCTCCATTCAATTTTAGTTTCCATCAACTCAAACAACCTTGCCTTTTGAGGGCTTCAATCATTCACAGATTCCTTGGTATATGTGCAGGGGTTGTCTACCCTAAGACCCTTCCCATAAGCATGGCCCCATACTATCAATTCTAAGTCAATTTCATTTTTATTTTTTTACATTTTGCTACAAAAACAAAAATACCTTGAAGTATTTCTATTTCTCTGTTGTTTTAAAGTCCATTGTTTTCTGCCTGTTTTTTTTCTATGAGATACGTATGCTAGTACCTTAGAGAATTCCGGAGTTTCCAACAATACCTTCGTTTAAGATCCATGTAGAAGAACAAATGAAAAAAGTAACAGATGATACTAAAATCATGACAGGTCTAGTCAAGAGACACTTTGCAAGTTGTACTAATACATTATCGAATGAGGGCATAGAAATCCTAACATCAACATCTAGAGAGGAAGCTTATCTTCTCACGCTGGAAGCACTCTGAATAAAAGATCTGAAGCCAGTGATTAATACCAAGGATGAGTACCGGAGCAGGACGCTGACAATCAAGATCTAGTTGTTGTTAGCTACTACTGACCACTGAACATTCTTGATTATAGACTTACTGTATGTCATGTTTTTTTCTCTCGTTGTAGTCATATAACTGAAAAGTTGTATTCTTTACTAGTTTCAGATTGGTTTGATGTGTGAAATAAGCGAAAATATTTACTGAATTGTTGGTCTCTTGACTTCACAATACTAAAATCATATTCCACAGGTCATAGCATTTTTCTTGCATAAATTCACATTACATGGATAGGCATTAAAACTATATTTACAAACCTTGAGTGAAGGATGCTAACGTGTTTAGCAGTCGTGCAATATATTCACGAAGGATTTCCTCTCTAGAAAATAACATGCCTGTGATAGTCCTCTGTAAACAAATAAAGAAAACCAAGTGACAATACTCAAAACAAAAACAAAAAATTCTAATGTAAAATGGACAAAAGCCACAATCAATCAATAAAATCAATGCGGAGCCTTCTTTTAGCAAATTTACCGTACGCAGCAACCGGCAATAATACCACTGACTGATTTTACCGAAGCATAGAACTTCGCGACCATAACTTGTGAAGTAAGAAAGTTATATTCTATTAATTAATATAAAATTAATGTATTTTTTGGCATACGAAAAAACGCCAGCCGTTGGTAACGTTTACCTAACATTTCCAATTTTCGCTTTTTCAGCAAAACGAAAAATAAATAACTACAAAAAAAATTGAAACAGTAAATTGGAGTAAAACTTCTCTAATTAAACCTACTACGATTAAAAGGCTTCTGGCATCGTGATAATTCTATAAGAAATTCAAACAGAAAAGCTCCTGAAATCGACTAAATTAGCTCGGATTTTTTTGCCCCCTTAAAGACTTTTCCCCGCAGCATTTTCTCTCACTTCCAATTTTTATATTTCACGACTTTGTAAAAATACCATTTCAAATTACGTACTAAGATCTGCTATTGAAAACACTCGAATCGCGCTCTGCTAATATTCGAGTGCCATTCGATACAAAATTTCTAAACTGATGTAACAAGTTGCTGAAATCAAAGTGGCTAGGCCGCGAAAATGAGCACAGTATGAAAATTTCAAAATTAAGTGCGAGCAATACTGAGATTAGGGATTAGTGTTCCAAGCATCATTCTCTAAAAATTAGACTCACCCTGAATACTCTATCCGTGCAGAAGGAAACAAAGCAAAAATATTATTATAAAAGCTGACCAAAGAAACACGGCTTTGATTACATAGTTGCAATTGATGGAACGTGAAAAAATACCTCCATTCAATCTGCAAAACACCTACTACAATATTACCAATAGAAAGGATTGAATCAGGCAACCGCTTTACGATGAGAAAATCATAAAAGAGTCGAGGGTACTTTGAACCCAAACAAACGCGAGATCCGATTCTGAATTCGGTCAATGACATTAAGATAACACAAATGTCCGCCAGACCAAAGATGACAACAGTACTAGAGAATATTCGACAAAAACTGTCTTTTGCCGGTGTGCTACCAGTTTCTAAGTTATCAATTTTACACCTTACGCACTCCCAAAATAAGACTAACACGACTAAAGTTTTCATACAAAGATTGTTTTTAACTAATCTTAGAGATTGACACTAGATGTTAATCTTCTAATACGCAGGTAAACTGGATCCTCTCAAACGACAATTTTATAGTTCAGACTGTGGTGTATTCTTAAGTAAAACCCTTTAACTTCTTCACTCGAGTCCTATCTAAAGCACTATTTAGGTAGAAAACTGAAACTGTAAATACAGTTGGTTGGATAGCACAGGTAAATAACAAAACTATTCATCAAACGCTTATAAAAAAATTATCCCTAACACAGCATGAATTAAGAAACTTCACAAGTGCATAACTGATGATAATGTCAACTGTTAATTCAATCTGAGGAAGAAAAGTTTACGGAAACGAAAGCACATCTTTATTGCAAATGTTCCAGTGTACAAGGATTTTCTTTATATATCTTATATATGTTTTCGTATACTAAACCAGACTGTTTAGACCAGGAGTACTTTTATGGATTGTCATTAAAACTGTATAAGGCCGTTAATATCATCAACTTGGCACAACTCTTGGTTCTCGCTCGTGATACTTTTAACAACGGCATCTTGGTAAATTCCTCTTTTCTAGCAGTTTCTTTAATAAAAATTCAATTACTGTAAAGTAAATATGTACATTGTACAAAAAAATGACAGTGAAAAGTTCTACCAAATGGTTTTGATTCATTGAACATCCCAAAATATCATGAGCTATATATGATGAAATAGCTGCATCCATTTGATCAGTACTTTTGGATTGTGTCAGCCTCTGAAAAAATTAAGAAAGAGAAAAAAATGTTATCGGAATAAAATGTGTTATTTATCCCCTACATCAGGGATCCTTGACCGGTGGGGAATTCCCCACATATGGGGAATGACCGTGGCCTGTGATGAGTCTGATTATACCAGATTTGATGCGGGTTTTTTCGCGCAGGACACAAATCCAGAGCGTGTCATGTATTGTTAACATCCATTAATCACTTTTTATCTGTTTCAATTCCAATAAAGTCTAAGAATCGTTCGAGTTCAAACAGCTTCGTAGCTGTCATAGACGTAATTCCCTAGTCTCATGCAGTGACAAATGAATTCGTGTTTTCAAGCGAATAATAAATGAGTCGTGTGAAGTTTAATGAGCTGTCTGCAAGTAAGAATGTTCGCAGTGAAAGCGAATATCACTTGCATCATTTTTATTGCAAACACAATTTGCAGGCCTGCATTACACTTCGACTGCGAACAAGATTTCAGCAGGCATAATTTAGAACCCAATTTGCAATCGCTTCAGCCCATCAGCAAGCTTTTTCCGAGAATTCGTTCTGAGGTAAGTTTGTAATTTATCTTTACGATTAAATTCGCAATATTTCTGTCAAGAGACACAAGACAAAAGGTACCTTGACTCCTCGTTCCAGGGTAGATGGAAACGCAATTTTTATTTTTACTCTCCCTTTTACCTTTTCAGACTTCAAAAGTAGGCTATGCCAAAACGAAAATATCACGAAAATTACATGACCTTTAAATTTGTGGAGAGAAGTGGAGAGCAGCATCCTCGATGCGCTATTTGCCATAACACTGCCCAATGACTCTATGAAACCCTTTCAGCTGAGACAACATCTCATGAGGACTCATTCCGAATGGGCTAGTAAAAGCAAAGAATTCTTCGAAATGAAAGCCAAAAATTTGAAGAGCATGAGAATGGACACAGCCGGGAGCTTCCAAGTACAATCAAAGGGAACCATTTAGGCGTCTTACGCCGCTGCCCTGCTTGTGGCTAAAGCTTAAAAGCCACACAACATCGCAGAGAAACTGTTAAAACCCTGCCTTGTAACATGCACTAAGCTTGTGCTAGGTGATTCTGCAGCTTCGAAAACGAAGCAAGTCTCTTATTTAAGAGACTTGCTTCGTTTAAAAGAGTCTAAAAGAGTCGTATTTTCGACATGTCGAATGACCTCCAAGGCCAACTGATTGAAAAGGTCAAAGCGTCACCAGTGTTTGCGATTCAACTTGATGAATCAGTATGTTGCCAATCTTTCACAGTTACTAGTGTTTATCCGGTATATTGGAGATGACTGCATCGAAGAAGATCTTCTGTTTTGCCAGCCGTTTCCATTTGAGTGGGGAACGCTGGTCAGTGTTTTCACAGGCGGTGCACCCGCCATGCTGGCAGCCAGGTCTGGATTCATTCAGCTTGTGAAAAGGAAAAATCCAAACGTTATCGGGATGCACTGCATCCTTCATCGAGAAGCATTGGCCAGTAGAACCATGCCACCGTCATTGAAGAGCGTACTGGACACTGCGATAAAGCTGGTAAATTATGTAAAGTCCAGTGCTTTGAACAGTCAATTGTTTCGTCAAATATGCGACGATTTAAACTCTGAATACTCCTCGCTTCTTTTCCATACAGCACTTCGATGGCTGTCCAAAGGATCAATGCTTGATCGATTGTTAAAGCTACTACCAGACGTTCTGAATTTTTAAGGTTAAAGAGACAAGAGAAACTACATTTTGCTGCTTCAAGTCAACAGTTTCAAATAAGATTGAGTTACCTAACAGACTTATTTTCACATCTAAATGAATTGAATCGCAAGCTGCCAGGGCCGGACTGTGACATTCTTGGGCATGGAGACAAAGTAAATGCATTCATTCCAAAACTCGAGATGTGGCGACACAAATTTGAAAGGAAATTGAAAGATGCTACTAGTTTTCCGTTCTTAACGCGTGGTGAAATTACTGATAGCTTTCTAGTCGAAATTGTGACACACATTACGAGCTCAATCAATGAGTTCAGGCGGTACTTTCCGAACTTTGAAATCGAAACTCCTATGATGAAAATGACAAGGAATCCTTTCCGGGTCAAGCTGGAGGACCTGTGTTTTGCGATGCAAGATGTGGGAGAACAACTAATGGAACTGGCAAATGACTCAGGCGCTGAATACATTTTCCTGGATTAACCTCTGACTAAGTTTGGGGTTATTGTTCGAAAAGCACACCCCGAGATTGCTCTAAAAGCGCTAACGTTGCTGGTTGGTTTCCCCTCCACGTATCTATGTGAGTCGGCATTTTCAGCTGCTGTTATTATCAAATCAAAAGCAAGAAATCGCTTATTAGACCTTGAGTCTGATTTGCGCTGTGCGATCAGCAACTTTGAATCAAACATAGAAAAACTAGTCACCGAGAAGCAGTTCCAAGTTTCCCATTGAATGATTACGAGAGACTCACCCTAGCTACGTATGTGTCAATAATATTATTGTGTTTAGAATTGTTAGAAAGATATGCATGTACATGCATGTTCTGAAATAATGTTAGAAATGTGTGCGATCTTTTGCGATTGGCGATTTGGTACAGAAGAGTGTGAGGGCTATATAATTTGCTTGCTTTTTAGCAATAACTGATTGTTAGTCGGGTACTTCATATATCTTATGATTATTTACACGAAATAAAGAATGCTTGAACACGTGAAAAGCACTCTATTTCGTTGGTGGGGAAAGAGACGTTT
The DNA here is from genome assembly GCA_003991215.1 of Morbakka virulenta. NCBI lineage: Eukaryota > Metazoa > Cnidaria > Cubozoa > Carybdeida > Carukiidae > Morbakka > Morbakka virulenta. The sequence goes on from RDPX01000030.1 coordinate 971,916, forward strand.
GTTTATTGAATACTGGGTAGTCAGGGAAATAAGGTTAAGAACCCCTGCCCTACATGGTAAACCAAGTAATAGTCTTTTACTTAAGGATGTTGTAAGGCAAGCAAATTTTAGTCTAAAGAAAAATTGAAACATCATTCTGCATGGTAGGTATCTCTTTTTGGAGGTTTATATATATGTGTGTGTGTGTGTGTGTGTGTGTGTGTGTAATATGGATATAGCATGAATGCTAGAATGATCATAGCAAAACATAAGACCTTTGTATAAGAAGTCAACCCATACATTGTCATAGTTATGACTAACAGTTAGTCAACTTGCAAAGACTAGATTCACAAATGCCATTCGACAAAAAAAAGAATTATCGGGGGGTGGAGGTGGGGTGGGGTGGCATACCTGAAGGATTCGCCTTTTCCACAGTGTCACTTTACTTTTTTAACAAATTAAAACTATTTTTCAGTGACTAAAAGTTTATGCAAACAATAAGCCGTTTTCAATATCCAACTGCTAGTACTGCTGATTAAAGCAACCTTGAAAACCGAAAGAAAAATTCTAAAAAAATGTCACCAGTCACATCAAAATAACCTAAAGGGAGTCGCATACGAAGCAACACACCGGTTAAATTTGGAAAGTCAATGCCAAAACTACTGAAAGAACATTAACAATGTGTCCAGCCTCTTGCCATAATTCCATAGCTAAACAGGCGGAGTGAGATATTGCAAACGACTTGAAATATTCAAAAGAACATCACACAAGCAGGTTTGTACCAAACACAGCATCATTTGAAATTAGTTGCAGACCAACATAGTACAACAAACGAGTGGTAATTTGGTGAAAAGACTGTTAGAAAAGTACCTATTGTTCAATGAATGTAAAGGTGGGATAAAATTGTACATTTCAGACGAATAAGAAATTCTATTGACAACTAGATGATAACTTTACCACTGCGCAACAAGACCACAACATAATCAGTTTGCTACTCTGTAAAAAATCAAAACAGATGAGAAAAATAGAGACAACAATGAGTCTTTTGTTGGGAGATACAGGAAAGAAACGTAAACCCCTACAGAAGTACTTAAGAAGCACAATTCATAATCCCCTGAACGATGCCCATTACGGGTAGCCAGTATTGATTTGCAAAACTATCCTCCGGATAATGACGAAATTGAAGGGGGGCTTTCTAAAATAAATTTACTTCTTCACACATGTCTCTTTTGAACAGCCACAACAACTTATAAAAAGGCCACAAACAGCTAGGATGCCAGATGCATATCCTTGTACACCATCATCTTTGTTGACGTCAAGCTGAACCACAAGCGCTTATGTCAACCTATAATGCAATTCGGCATTTACTGGAAAAGTGTCAAAATCGCTTAGTATAGTAAAGGATCTTAACCTTTTTAATTTCTACTTCTGCTTCATGTACTGTCACGTAATTTCTGTGATGTTTTGAATCCTGGTTGTTTGACGGATCTATGTCATTTTCCAAAACAATGGAACACTTTTTCATCCTCTTAAAGGAAAGCAATGTATTTATATGCTTATGGATGTAAATTTGTATTCTTTTCTTCGCAATCAGATTACTTAGGATTTGCATTGTTCTGAAAAAAGTAGGGACTTCTTTCACTGCCTTGAAAAATTGGCTTTGCCCCACGACGTAAATTAACAAATTGGGAATATATGAAAACGGTATGACCAAAGCATAAAGCCGACAAAAGCAACTGAAGCGTGATTATCCATGTTTTAGGGTACAACGGTAAAAGTTCTGGGAGCAAATTTCCCGAGGCGCTTCTCCAAAATATCTATAGCCTCACTACTGTACGAAATAATTATTAAACAAAACCACAGACTTAATATTAATAATAATAGTTTATGTCGGATAAAGGGGTTTTTTTGCTCTTTTCAGCCCTAAAACCTTCCAATCTGATATCAACTTTTGGTTGGACCTTTTAATCAACGGATACCATTGTTTTTTAATTCTGAGTTGTGGCTCATCATTAAAGAACTATGATGCTCCTGTAACTAAATTAAATAATCAATGTCTGAAAATGATTCGGGTGTCACAGTGATAAAATACAGAGGGCAAAAAAAAGTTTGTAGTGTCTGCTAAAAAATGTTAAAACAGCCAAAATTTTCAAAATGGCAATAAAACTGAAAAATGAAATCAGATTTCATAATCACTTTGCGACACGTACTTAAAAAGTATCCCTGTAATGAAAATATTTCAAACCTCGAAAAGCAATGCATTATGACTACATGTTTTGCGAGACATGGGTATTTTCTAACTATGGGGTACAAGGGTCTGCTCTGATTGTTACCTTGCTATATGAATCGGTCAACATGCTGTGCTTTTACATTAAGGCAGTGGGATAGGTAAATGATATCCATCAAAATATGACATGCTACCTACCGACGCTGAAAAATAAGATCTACAAAATAGCTTACCCATCGAAGTGCTTGGAGAATCAAAGCCTTTTTTCGAGTGGAACTCGTCGCAAGATCTGCCTTTATTTTATCAAAATTCAAAGATGGATAATACAAATCATCATGACCAACAGAATTCCTGTAACACAAAAGCGGTGAAAAATTACTTCAATATAGAAAATATGTTTCTAAACTTAACCACTTATGGACTTGTGACTGTCAATTACCTGGAAGAGAAACAAAATCTCCCTAACTTTCCCCTCGTTATGACGCTTGAGAAACTGACTTTGACACCTTTTACAATGATCTGTTTTGAGGGTAACTACTAAGTTTGTTCAACTTATTGGGAACAGTATTAAAAGGATCTATGAAAATAATAGTAACCAAAACCAGAAACGACGAAAATGTCCTGTCAAAATAGTCGAACACCGTATTTCATCTAATAGACGCCCCACTCTGATAAAAGCCGTCCTCTGATAAAAGCCGCAGCATAACAAGTGATGATCAATAATTTCTTGAAGAACTGAGGTCTTAATCTTGCATTTAATTGCAGCGAAGAGAATTAAAATTCACTGTTTCAAAGAAGGGACATGTTCTTGACGTGTATTTTCTTTGTTAAAAGATCAGCTTCAAACTGCAGAAATGATGTCACTGACAGAGAATCCGTTCAAATCAACAGATTCTGATAAAGAAGATGCAGCTGAGGAATTTCATCTTTTGGATGAGAAGAATGATGAAGACAAGAATGTGGAATTATAATGGAATTATTTGTTGTAGTTATTTTTTATCAATTACAAAATAATGTTTGGTTTAAAATAAACGCCACCCTTCAATAAACGCCACCCTTCAATAAACGCCACCCTTCAATAAACGCCACCCTTCAATAAACGCCACTCTTCAATAAACGCCACCCTTCAATAAACGCCACCCTTCAATAAACGCCACCCTTCAATAAACGCCACCTTTCAATAAACGCCACCATCAATAAACGCCACTCTTAAATAAACGCCACTCTTCAATAAAAGCCACTCTACAATAAACGCCACC
>RDPX01000030.1:979018-1006456 GCA_003991215.1 Morbakka virulenta
GTAGTAGTAGTAATAGTAGTAGTAGTAGTAGTAGTAGTAGTAGTAGTAGTAGTAGTAGTAGTAGTAGTAGTAGTAGTAGTAGTAGTAGTAGTAGTAGTAGTAGTAGTAGCAGCAGCAGTAGTGCCAGTTATTTTTGTTCCAACAGTAGTTCTAGCAGTGGTAAAGGAGTTAGTGGTGTCAGCAGTTATAGCAATAACACTTTCTACAGTAATAGTAGCTAGAGGAGTTGAATATACCAGTATGGCATTAAAAGTCGAGAGAGGAATAGTATCAGTCCAAGTAGCAACATTGTCAAAGTAGTGTTCCAGGTAATTTAAAATGCAATGTTAGCTTTAGTAACTTTAGTATTTGTAGAAGTACCAGTCGTATAATTGACTGTTTCATAAACTGGTCATTAAAATTGTAGTTATAGCATCAGTAGCAATTATGGCCGTAGTGGTACTGTACATTTTTATAGCGATGGTTTCTTTACATCACTTAAGTACATTAAAAAATAAGCAAATGTATAAATTGAAGATGACTTAAACCTGCTCTTAAAATACCATAGTACAACAGTATTCTTCACAAAGATAATTTTGTAGTGATAGCACCCTTGTGTGGAGAGGTGCGTGTACATTGCACATAATATATCGCAGTTTTTGAGTCCTTGTGATTTCTTGGTATTTTTCAGGAATAATATGAAATCAAGTTTCTTTTAATTAACAGAGCTTTTCACATTTGAATTTTACTCCAACAAACTTACCGTTCCGGGACGGGTGAAATCAATTGAGTCTGAATTACTCTGTGCATTACTGAATAGTCTCTCACATACACCTTGCAAATAATCAGGAGACACCTGTGTGGAAGGCATAATGGTACAATAAAAAGAGTAATTCAATTACAAGACAATAACTAAAAGAAAGTTTACATTAAAAAACTCATTAATTTATTTGTAACATGAAAAGGAAATATTACAGGAGGCTAACCAGCCAGTACCTAAAACGTAGTGTGTCAGTCATCACTCTTCGAGCCACTACAGCCTGTCCTTTCGCACCGTAGTATAAATGGTGGACCTGAGAATCACTGGGTAATGGGAGGATCAAGGCACAAATTTTGCAGAAAAGATCATACCACTAGAATTCGTGAGATGGGTTCCATGTGCTCATAATTTAGATGTCTCTTATTGATAGGCATTTATTACCTTTTTCGAGTTTTATCTGTTTTGGAAATAGGGAGCAGGGAAAAAAGAGTGCATATTGTGTAGTACGATACTTATTTCTCATGTGTTGAAAAATGTTTACGTTACACTTCTATTAGCAAAATCAGGCTATACTTCCAACCCAAAAGTCGTGTTCTGTCAAATCAGGTAGTTACGGCAACAAAGCTCTTGTGGTGGAAACCCGACGATCTAAAACTCTAACTTTATTTCCTTGCTCTTATCATATTCCAAAATACCAAAACAGATGCATTCTTTGTTGGGTAATTCAACTTGCTCTGCTTTACTCACATTTCCTCTTTTCAATAAAAACATTCCACATTTCTGTATTCCAAACCAATAATATTATCTAACACCTACACTGATTACAATTATCAATTAATAATATTGACAAATTTTTAAAAATTGATAATAAGTAATATTATAACCAATGTTCAACAATCAATGTTACTGAATCCTACAATTACTTTGGTGTCACAGTGGAGAGTCATTGAATCTGAACCAACATCTCCCACCTGTTTATAAGAAATCTTCTACCATCTTCTACCCTTCTACTACGTAAAATGGGATAACATCTGACTAGGAATAATGTACTGATTCCTTGCCAGTTACTTTGACCAACCGTATCGTCGAAATCCAGTACCTTTCCAAGTACGCTGTGCAAAAAGCACTGAACAATGATGAATGGCTTTTTCCGCCCATCAATCAGGTGCACAAAAAGTGAACATGTTCGCTTGAAAATGCCAAGATATAGGACTGGCAACTTTAATAATTATTTTGAGATTATTCAAACCAATAAAAGAACCAACAACAGTACTTCGATACGTTAACTAAAGATTAGTCTTGCATGAACAAAAAAATATTTCTATTTTCATAATGCATCTCTATAAATATCTCTATATAAAACTTTTGTATTAGTCCCCCGATCTAGAGATAGTGATACACCTTTATCATGTCATGAGTCGTAAGGTTTTTCCAAGCTAAGTTTCGAGAGATACTTCTCCCATCGTCAGCGTCAGCGTTCCAACACTGCATTCTGCTTTTACTTTCATAACTCCAGGGGTTTTTCTATTTTGTTTTCGTGTTGGACCTTTCATTTTATTGCCCTGTCTACAATACACATTTAGCCTTTTAGCAAATATTTTCCTTTAGTAGAGTGTTTCCAACCTTACTGTATTCAACACGTCTTTCTTATTCTTAAAATCATGTGGCGACCCCGCAGTTAATTTTATACATATCACTACAGCACATTGCAGTTCTGCAGTCGAAAAAAATCTATGCGTGTGTTTTATGTACGGAAAAAATACATACTAGTAATAAACAATCTCATTAAAAATGTTACCCTTCATCTCTGTTCTTACTGTCCACCTCCTTAGAAATACGACAAAACCCACGATATTGTCCAGTCATCGCACTCGAGGCGTCCTTAGCACATGCAACAATGCTTTTTAAGAGGATATTTTTTACCAAAATAGTCCTTAAAACAATCGAAGATAGTCTTACTTTTGGTATCACTCGGAAAATCCAAAGGAAAAAGCAGATCTTCTTATTTTTGTCAGTGGAACGTACCTACCAACAAAGTAAAGCCTGATTCCCGCATATGGCACTTCAGTCAATCTATAAGGCGAATTCTTTCAATTTTAAACCAGAACATATCTCCTCGCCATGAGGTCATTTCAACGATGCGCCTTATATCGGCATCGTTGCTATGACGAATACACTTGATAGTTAACCGTGGATGCTGATGTAACACAACTGATGATACTTCGACAGTAGTTGAAGGGCCAACGATTTAATTACTCTCAAATTTGAAGTTATCTTCGCTATGTTGTATGCTTTAACGCTGTCCACATTTTGGAATTCCAGCTTCGAAAAAGCAGTGAAAAGTCGTCAGTCGCTGATTAAACTTATCTTTCAATGTTCGAAAATATACCAAATCTTTGGAGAATCTTTGTTCACAAAGGAAGCAAAAGGGCCAATGCTTGTTAGATGGTGACTGAATAAAACCATATCGCAAATCGCTTAGGCTATGCTACCGGCACTTTTTATTACTCGATAAGGCCATTCTTCAATTGTTACACGAACAGCCTGATGTAATCATGGGCATTATTACATTATCAGTAATGACAAGCTTGAGGATCCTTGACAATTGACAGAATCTGATTGGCTAATTAGCTGTGTTTGTGAAACCATTCGAAATCGTAGAAAAGCTGCGTCTCACATTCCTAGTAGTGACACAAATTAGGGAATGTAGTTATGAGCAAGTCATATTAGAACCAGGGAGAAAGTAGTAAAGGTGCCGATTGTCATTTTCAGTAAATACACGGTATTTTATCAGCTACTGTTGTTTAGCAAAGCTTATGACCGTACGATTTGTCATTTACTGACAACCTGATTGGGAGGTTTTGAAACACAACAGTATATTGTTAATGGGCAATAAAACACTGCAAATTACTGATGATGACAGCTATAGGACTCAGCCCCGTGCTACATTCTCAACACTCAGCGAGGTCAGTTTCCCGGTAACTCACTAGTCTTGATTACCCTAGTGATAATGATTCCGGTAGAAAAGTCTGAGTTAAAACCGTTTTCAATTCATAAAGAAAACTATCAATAATTTCGCAGCAACTCATCACGGCACAAGCTTTTGGAGATACAGTGACTTGCAAGTTTTGAACAAAGTCGAAAGCAAACGCCCCCAAAGCGCGAAAGCTCCCATCAAGAAACACTGCCTTAGTTCCTTTTATTTTACTTTGTATATTAATTATCTTTAACGGGGCTTGTAGGAGGGAAAGTTTATTTCTTAACTAATAAAAATAATTCTAATTACAAAAATTAATCTCATTCTCATTCTTTCCCTGCATTATCAAGTCATAAGTTAAAAGCCATTGATTGACTTTTCAGTTGTAACTACTACACGAATAATTAGCTTTGACCTTTCTCAAACGGTTTGTACATGGTACCATACAAAGTACAAACTGCAGGGGAGGCTAAATATATCTCTAAAATACACCCCTTTTAAAGCTAACATCGAGGTATAAGGGGTCAGATCATATGCTTTGCAATAATCAATCAATGCCATTCCTATATTTGTTCTTTTATCTATCATACTTTGGTCCTTTTTACAACTCATCAGGTAATATATTTTCTTCCTCCAGGAACTTGTAAAGGTGATCTGACATTAACCCTGTCTGCAGTTCCCACAAAATGGGAAGACAGGGTATATGCCAGTAGTTATCTAAGGCATTCCCTTTTGACATAAAATTGTCCTTCAATAAGTTAACCACACAGGAAGTTTTTGGTTGCCTGTTAAAATCCGATATATATGGTAAGCTGTTCCCTCGTGTGAGGAAGATAATCTCTTGATCCAATATCCCTGGACTCCATCTCTTCCTGGAGCTTTCCAGTTTTGAAGGTTTTGACTTGGCTTCAATACTTCCTCCCTTGCAAGTACTACACCTTCCTGTTTCCTGTGATTACTCTCTTCTTTTAATGCTCTTTATTATCGCTCCATATTCTACTCCAGAATTATCTAGAATTACCTTTAGCATTTGCTATTACACTTTTCTCTTGAGTCAGCACATCGCGTTCAGAAAAGTCTTTTCTGATAAAAAACGAACAATCTATTTTGCTTAAATGGCTTAATTCTCTCATGACACCTATTCAGCTTTCCCAGCTTTGATAGACGTCTTCATTTAAGTTCTTTTAATGCCAGCTCTAGTCCTCTCCGCCGAAGCCTGTACCAACCAGGTTGAAAAAGGAGGAGGGTTGGGCGTAGGGCCAGTAACCCTACCCTGTAAAAAAGGATACGTACTACAGAAACAGCAAGAAGAGGAAGCCATTCCGGTCAACAGCAATGGCGAAGAGTTAGATCTGGGACAGAAATAGAAGGATTACAGACGACAACTTCTGTTGTCCCTCTTGATGTATCCATGACGAGCTTGGATGAAACCCGAGAGGAAGTTCATGCTCTGAAAACCCAGATCTTCTCCGCCAAACATCACACAAAGTTCGGTACATGGAATGTACGGACTATGTACGAAACAGGAAAATTAGCACAAGTTATAAAAGAAATGAAAAGATACCGGTTGGAAATATTAGGGGTTAGCGAAACTAGATGGACTGGGCAAGGTAGTTTATCAAGTGAAGGGATCACCATTTTATATTCTGGATGTGAAACAGACCACATGAGAGGAGTAGCGATACTGCTGAATAGGGAAGCCACAGATGCATTGATTAGCTGGGAGCCGGTCTCGGATAGAATTATCACTGCTAGATTACAAGGTCGACTACTAAAGACATCGATAGTACAAATATATGCACCAACTGAGAGTGCAGATCAAGAGGCAAAGGAGAGATTCTACACACAGCTGCAGGATACTATTGACAGCCTTCCTAGCCACGACTTGAAGATCATAATGGGAGATTGGAATGCAAAAATAGGATCAGATCGAACAGGATTCACAGATGTAATAGGTCCACATGGCTCAGCAAACAGCACAAATGATAATGGAGAGAGAATGATGGACTTTTGCAATGAGAATGACCTACGCATTGGCAATAGCTTTTTCAAACACAGATATATTCACAAATGGACATGGAGATCACCAGATGAAAACACTTGTAATGAAATAGATTACATCTGCATAAGCAAGAGGTGGGGGTCATCTTTGTTGGACGTACGAGCTTTTAGAGGTGCAGATGTGTTCTCTGATCACCAACTACTTGGAGGGAAGATTAGAATGAAGCTGAAGAAAATGCAGAAACGGTCAAGCAGAAAAGCATATGATGTGGAGAAATTACTCAATCCGGAGGTTTCAGAGAGGTTTCAACAGCATTTGTCCAACCGTTTTGCAGTCCTTCAAAGGGACACAGACATCACAGAAAAGTGGATATCTTTCAGAGATGCCATCAATGAATCTGCCAGTAGTGTTGTTGGACAGAAAAGAGGAAGGAAAAAGGAACAATGGATTGCAGAAGATACATGGAAGCTTATTGATGAACGGAGAGCATTAAAGAATTCAAGAGATACAGCTAGAACCAGAGAGCAAGCAAGAGGTGCACAAGAACAATACAAGCGTAAGGACAGAGCCGTGAAAAGAAGTTGTAGGAGAGACAAACACGACTGGTTTGAGAAGAAAACTAGAGAAGCACAGGCTGCTGCAGATCAAAACAATACAAGAGAACTGTTCAAAATAGCAAAACAGCTTTCCGGAAAAAGTAGTTCCATTAATGTTCCAGTAAAAAATAAGGATGGCCGCATTCTAGCAACCGAGGAAGAGCAAAACAAAAGGTGGATGGACCATTTCAAAGAGATTCTCAATCAGCCCCCTCCAGACATAGTGTACGAATGGAACAACATTGATACAGCACACGAGTTGAATGTAGAAATGGGACCAATACAAAGAGAAGAAGTGAGAAAAGCTATAGACAAAATGAAAAATAACAAAGCTCCAGGGATTGACGGCATAAACAGCGAATTCTTGAAGGCCGGAGGACCTACAGTGGTAGAGGAGTTGACAACTCTATTTAACAAGATTTGGCAGGAAAGCACAGTACCAGAAGAATGGAGAAAAGGAGTGATAGTAAAGCTACCGAAGAAAGGAGATCTCTCAGACTGCAACAATTGGAGAGGCATAACCTTACTTTGTACCACCGGGAAAGTGTTTAACAGAATTATTTTGAGAAGAATACTGACAGCAGCAGATTGTAAACTACGGGAGGAACAAGCAGGTTTCAGGGAAGGGAGATCATGTTGTGAACAGATTTTTGTTTTGAGGAATATCATAGAGCAAAGTTTAGAATATCAGTCACCAGTCGTATTGAACTTTATAGATTTCCGGAAAGCTTTTGATAGTATTCACAGAGAATCCTTGTGGAAAATCTTGAAAGTATACGGGATACCGGAAAAGATTATAACCCTCTTGAAGTCTTTTTACAATCATCCAACGTGTGGAGTGAGAACTAACTCAGGAATGACTGATGAATTTGAATTGTTCTCTGGAGTTCGACAAGGCTGTATATTGTCTCCTTTTCTATTTATAGTATGTTTAGATTTTGTTATGAGAAGAACGATGACGAATGAAAATTTTGGAATACCATGGAAGGATGATAGAAAGCTCACAGATCTTGATTTCGCAGATGATATAGCCTTATTAGCCCAAAATGTCACAAAGTGTCAACAGGTAACAGACAGACTCCAACTTGAAAGCTCGAAGGTGGGTTTGCGCATCAACGAAGGAAAAAGTAAGATAATGAAGGTTAACAACTACCAAATACAGCAAGTGAGTGTCAATGGAAATCCACTCGAAGAAGTAGAGAAGTTCCCATATCTTGGAAGCTATTTGACAGAATTAGGCGAGGTGGAAACAGATTTGAATGCCAGATTAGGAAAAGCAGGGGCGACCTTTAGAACAATGAATCATATATGGAAATCAAGACAAATCAATGTAAAAACAAAGATTAAACTATACATGGCTATAGTTGTTTCAACAGCATTGTATGCTAGTGAAACATGGAAGACCACCAAGAGAATAGAAAGAAAACTGGATGCTTTCCACACACGAAACTTGAGAAGAATTCTTGGAATTACATGGAGGGACAGGGTCACCAATGAAGAAATTTATAGACGAACAGAGCAAGGGCAATTACACAAGAAAGTAGAAGAGAGACGATGGAGACTTGCAGGACATGTGCTCAGATTACCACCCAGCAGATACGCGAAGCAAGTAATGAAATGGAAACCTGTAGATGGAAGCAGACGAAGAGGCAGGCCTGTGAGAACGTGGCAAGCTACATTCAGGAGTGATGTGACTGTACGAGGGCTGTCTCCCAGAACCGCTCAAGCCGTAGTTGACGACCGTAGGCGATGGAGAAGTCTTGCTGCCCGATATCCTGAACGGGATTGGAGGACCTAAGGTCTAAGGTAAGGTCTAGTCCTCTAGTGAAATCTTATACTTTTCATACAATTTCTCAATCTTCCCTTTAGATTTTAACTCACGATTTTTGTATCTTGATAGTAAACTGATGTTCTTTTTTAGTTCTTTAATATTATTTTCTATTCTTCTTTTCTACCAGGAAAGTGGGGGGTGGGGTGAAAGTGGGTGTGATTTAGTCAAACTTTTAGCTTTTTTGCCTTTCTTTAAACTTAAATGTCTCGAAACCCATACAGAAACAGCAACGATAAGGTTCTTAGTTTCTGTGACGTCAGACTTTCAGAAATATCATAAAATCTTATTAAGCAGTGTCATCGATTCTCCTAAAGTCAACGTTTTTTAGTTCATATACAATGGCTCTTTCTTCTTCAGTAGCATCTTCAACAGCAATAGTTGTTTCAGCCCCTTCATCTTGCTTAATCTCATTTACATTAGTCATGACATTCAGGCAGGCTCCTCCACAGTAGCAACGTCTTCAACATTTTTATGATTTAAAACAACCTCAGTTTCAACCTCACTGTAACACACATTTTCAAACGATTCTATCATTTCAAGTTCTAACTCTGTCAGTACTCCATTCTCTCTAACCAATCGCAAACCCGCTGTACATTTGCTTCAAATGGACCTCTTTCTCGCTATTCCCTGTGCAATCTCTGCCTATATCCTCTTATCGGTACCCCATTTTCGTCGACAGGTTTTGATAGTAAATAGTAATCCGCTACTATTACATATTCTTCCTTAGACCACTTTTTTTAGCAGTAGCTAGATGACGAACCCCCCCCCCACACACACACACACACACACCCTGTTGGGCCGGGAAACACCTGCCTGGCGAGAGAGCTTCACACAAAGTTCCAGTCTCATTAACGCCGCTATCTGAATCACGAAGACTACACATGTTTCACTAAATTGGAGGTTTTATGAATTTTAGATTCTACAACAACCAGCAACATCTCTAGGAAGGTTGCTACCCAAAGTTAAAGACCCCTTACAGACCATGAGACAAACTGCACCTACTGGCCTGTTATTCGCAGTTTTCCTTCTCCCAGGATAGTTGCTGGCAAAAGCTGATGACCCCATCCTGGCCAGTGTCAAGGCTATCCCCCAAGGAGGCGTATTTCATGTTTCAGGGAGAGCTATGTGGCATTATATCTTCCTTAGGGGTGAGCTGGAGGTAGTTGTGGCAAAGGGTAACCTCATTCGTCCATGTCAAAACTCCACAGCCGGATGCAATTTTATGTCATTACCCAGGTCAATTTTTATGATTTATTATTATCATCATCTTTATTAGAAAACATTCAGACCATTAGCAGGTTACAATATCTAACCAGCACCATTAACTATGAAAGGATTTGAACTATGATATATACCAGTCCGGTAGCTACTGGGGGTACAAGTGGCCTGTGACCCCTCCAATACGTTACCAATGGATTTATTTCTAAAAATAGTCTTTTGCTTTTGCCTACTGAACGGAAAATATTTGCACGATATCCAGCGCCTTTAGTGATAGCACTTGGCATCCAATTAAATTTTAGTCAAAGTAAAAGCCTATGGGTAGCATGTATGTACAAAGCTTTCTTTAAATTTCTGACTAATACGTTCTTGCATTCCGGTTTTCAAATATATTGACATCTAGGTAACTTTCTCCAGAAGGATAAAAGATCACTAGAATACTTACGGATTATCTTTCAAAATGCTTTATTTAGAAATTTCTGTTGTTTGGATTTTTATAAGATAAGAAAATTTAAAGACACATTCATGAAATAAAATGTTTGTGACTGGGAATCTAGGACGTATGACAGTAATTATTACATCAATTTATGTCGGTCTCGTCTTAGGGCCTTATCTAATCTTAGGGCCGAATAGTGAGTAAAGTGTGTCGTTTGAGTATTGTTTCAAGTGCGTCTATTATTAAAACACTGGTTTAATGCATAAGTCTAGCATATCTACAATTGTTTTAACTGGAGGAAGCGTTTGATTGGTACAAAACGTGTCATCTACTGAGATGCAAAAATTCCTCACTGTCTTATACGTCTGTAGCAGTCAGACATGTAATACCTTCCAGAGCTAAAACGCCCCTTGGGCCCCAGCTCGATTATGTGGTAGACATACTCGTACTAACACCAACGAGTATCAATTGCCTTCTACTCTGCATACACAGCCTTTACCAATATGGTCTTATGTGAACTATTTCTGTGTATTTGTCTGATTCTGGTGTCGAATAGCGTTGTTTACTGCTTAGTCGGTACAGTAAGTGACTGCTTTGAAAGTGTTTCGCTACAACTCGTAATTTCCTGCTTTTATTTCTTCATAGTTATTAATCTTCTCCTTCAATATTAATTCCAGTTTTCTGTTCTCTTTGTTCTCCACGACCAGAAGATATTTCTGCTTTAAAAGGTAGCCCACTGTTCTATGCGAGGCTTAACCCCATATGGAGATACGAATGAGATATACAACAATAATACCTTCAGAGAAAAAATGGCACAGTCATGTATATAGTTGCGTTCGAAATTTGATTTGGTTACGAATGTGATATTCAATGGAAGATTCAAACCTTTACAGTATATATATATGAGATGGGAACCTGTTGTTAGCGTAATGCAATGCTCACTGCGCATGCGTGGTTTGAGCACTCTCGCAGGATCCCACAATAACTCTTTAACCTGTGTTTGCTCCGGCAACATGGCCAGAGAGTTATTTCTCAGAAGCTCTGTGCTGCACTGATGAGCCCACAAAGGGCGAAACAGTTCTGTATGCAGATTNATGAGATATACAAAAATAATACCTTCAGAGAAAAAATGGCACAGTCATGTATATAGTTGCGTTCGAAATTTGATTTGGTTACGAATGTGATATTCAATGGAAGATTCAAACCTTTACAGTATATATATATGAGATGGGAACCTGTTGTTAGCGTAATGCAATGCTCACTGCGCATGCGTGGTTTGAGCACTCTCGCAGGATCCCACAATAACTCTTTAACCTGTGTTTGCTCCGGCAACATGGCCAGAGAGTTATTTCTCAGAAGCTCTGTGCTGCACTGATGAGCCCACAAAGGGCGAAACAGTTCTGTATGCAGATTGAGTATATATATATATATTACTGCAAAAATATAAAAAGCTAAATGCATTGAATTTTGAATTAACGGACGCTAAATTTGAATTTAGCCACAAATTCGCGCAATTGCTCGGAAACATCTATGTGTAAGGAACGAGTGAGAGTTTAAAACCAAAGGGTATCCTTTTAAATAGGTTCAACGTTGCAAATTATATGTAGCAAAAAAAGCCTTGTTTGCCTCAAAAATTTCCTCTGTGCGCGTTACTGCTTTTTACGTGGTAGAAAAATTACCTAAAATAAGGGTTTTGTTTTAAAAACAAACTTACCATATTGCCCCTGACAGTACTTTCTAATGAATCAACCAACTCTGCAGCAATGCCAATAAGATTATGGTAATCTTTCTATATAAATGAAAAAAGAAAAAGTACCTACGGTAGCACGGCGAACCAAATACACTAGATCAAAAGAAAATAAGCTGTCAATTTTCCAAATCGTGGTAACAAAACAATGGCTTAGAATCGCCTAATAGAATTAATTGACATCAAAATGCATGCATGATTAAAGACGTGATCCAAATATTAAAGAAAAGTTACAAATGCTGTAACTAGATACTTTGATTTCTTTTGCTTTGATGTTTATCTTTTGGGTTTAAAATATTCTTCAGTGCCGAATGAACGGCAGTCTTAATAAATGACTGGGAATTTTCATAATACGAAATGATGGGGGCTTCTGATCTCCAATATGGGTATTGGGGTGCAGAAGGCCCAAAGTTATGTCAAAGACATAGTTCCAACAAACTTGGGCATGGGTTTGAAACGACACATCTACATTTAAAATCATGAAAATATTCAGAAAAATCACATTTTGAAAAAAAAGGTTAAAATAATGTGTTTTTCAAACAATGAAAAAGCTAATCATTTTCGTAAAAAACCACGGCAGTTCAATGAACCTTGCACATGGAACTGTGCCTAACAAGAACAAACGTATCAACACTTTATAGTAGAGCTACTCTAGTTTACAAATTTTGCGATGGATAAATGCCACCATGTTTTTGATTATACAGAATATTTTCCGTATGTCACAAAAGACAAATCCACCTCTCTTGGTTTACTGTAATCATCTCCTTCTTTATGAACCTCTTCTTCTGGATGATGCTACTCCCCCGCTTGGCTCTATCCTTATCTTGACGCTTCGTGAGCAGCATTGAGATTCCATACATTGAGTGGCACTAAATGTATGGTGCTGTTAAAAAAGGCCATGAAAATTGTTTGGCGAGATAAGAGTTTACCTTAGACTTAAAAACAATTAAAACACATGATGAAGGAAAACACTCAGAACCCAGAGATCTGCAACCCTAGCAGTCCAAAGAGCAACAACTGCATGACATTAACGACATTAGGAGAAACGAGTTAAACGACGTCGAAGAAACTCAGCTGGTACTACAGGGGACTGCTCATTAAAGCACTTCCAGCCAGAACACCTATAGAAAAAAATATGGTGGTCCACATTTCGTCAATAAAACAACAGTTGAAGTAAAGTAGGAAGACTTGGACTCATTTAGAAGTTTCCAAAACTTGGGGAGGCCACATGGCTCCAGTGGCTTGATGGCTACTGCTGCTGCTAATGATGATGATGTAGTAACTCATAGTAAGCATTAAACTACAATTGACTGTTGTTAATATTTTGAATTCAAGTGGCATTTCTAATTAGATATTAAATATATTAGTGGTAATTTGTTTTTGCTGTATAAACCCATCTCCTGGCATAATGACCCGTTGAACTGCAGGATCATTTTTTTTAAAGGCGGAATAAACAAAGGAAGTGACGGTTAATAGTTGGGTTTATTTTTAGGTTTTCCAACCACCGAGCCTATTGAGGCCCCCTGTTAAAACATTTCTCCCCGATTCAATCTGACCAAGACTGTTTCTTGTTAATAAGATCCTGATTACAGCCATATTGTTCATTTTTATAAGTTTTCATTATAACTCACGAGTTTACCTCTACATTGCATGTTTTATGTCAAAGGAAATGACTCAGGTCCAATTAAAAATGCCTAGAGAGACCCCCCTCCCCCGCATTTTCAAAAGACAATCATCAACTACTGTAACTGCTCATTTTAAGAGATTGTTTATCCCTCCCGCACACATTCCTTTCTCTTTCCATCGTTTCGCGTGATACCCAGCATTGCTTTTTCCATGTTTTTTTGAGCAACTTGCAGTTGTGATGCTAGTTTAATAGATAATGACCACGTTTCTGCGCCGTATACAATGGAGTTACAATATTATCAATTACCTTTCGGGGCAAACTGGTATTTTTGTGTCTCTTAGTATACCGTTGTGTCTTCCAAACTAACCAAAACTTGTCCTATTCATCTTCGTATTTTCTTCTTCAATTGACAACCAGTCACAAAAATCTTTCTCAATCCTTCCTTTGTTTTCGTATTGATAAAAACTCACTTGGTCACTTTGATTCTGGCGAGTGCCAGCGAAAAGGGTTTTGACCAAAATAAACGTGATTTTTATAGCGATATACAAGAAGCGAACCGTGAAATCCACTTAGAAGAGCGATCGATTCGGTTGACAGGTAAATATCTTGCCTAGTGTTTAACCTCAAATAGTGGCAGATGTCCGCTAAGTATCCATACTAAAAGCACTTCATCCATGGAGACATGCTCCTGGAGTCACCTCCACATGTACGGAAAAAACGTGACATTTAATCCAGTGAGTGAGTAACAATAACAACTTATGTGGTGTAAGCAGTAGTCAAATACAACTAGTTTCTTTAAAAAGTGGTCAAAATGTCCTGGACATATACTCATAGATCTTTCAATGAAACAAATGTGGGTGAAGGAATGTTACTTCCATGCCTATCTGGCCCCTTAAAGAAGCCAGTACAGCTGCTTTAACATCTTAATTCTGACACTTCATGTAACATTTACCAATTTAGTGTGCTGTATGTTACGGCTGATAAAGTAAATGGAAGTTATTAAATAGAGGTGTCAGGTACAAAAGCGATATCTCTCACAGATTATGCAGGTAAAAAATTGTCTTTTTTCCCAAATTTTCTTTGTATTCATTTAATAAATAAATAAGTCATCATTGCAATACTTTGGATTCAGCATTATATTAGCTCTATTTATTATTGAATTGCTTTATACATAGTACAATTGTTCAATATATTAACTGAAAACGTAAGCGAACTCTAATGCTTACCTGTATCTTTGTATATTTTTTTAAGTACTGTGAAGCTTTCAACTCAAGCAAGCCCGCTTGCTGTTTCAGTGCATTGATTTGTACCATACTCTGCTGCTTATCTAAACAATGGAAATAACTACTATTACAGCGGGCCCTACAAAACAGTGGCATAACTTGTCCCATTCCCAACAGTTCCGATAAATTCTATTGTGTAGTGACTAGAACACCAACAAGAAAGTCACTTTTCATGTTCTGATTCTGACTCCCATAATTCTCTCGATCGCGTAGAATATCTCATACCCTAAATATTCTTAAGTACTGAGTAGATCTTTGTGTTGGTGTTGACCAACCCCCCAAAACCCTAACTGATTATGTAACAACAGGGTAATTCCTATCCAATAAGGTCAATAAAAGCATTAACGTTTAAACAAATGATCCATCGACTGGTAATTGTATCAATAACGCATCGAATTTTATTGTATCCAGTATCACAACAAACAGGAAGGGGCTTGGTCCTGAGCCTTGATGTAGTCCTACTTTAATTTCAAAGACGTCACTTCTTCCTACTGCTGTTCTCTCTCTGGTTTTTATGTTCTTATACGTAACCATTACCATCCTGACCTTTGCCTCCGGAACATTAATATTCTCTATTTAACTGCAACATACAAATCGTAAAATGCCATTCATCCAGATTTCCTGGAAAACGATTAGCATGGCATAGCGTGTATTATGAATGAAAATTATTTTAGGCACAGTGAACGTTTTTCAAAAAAATTATGATTGTAGTTGCTTTCCAGAGCATTTCAAATAGGTCAGTTTAACAATCTTTGGGCAGGTAATTAGGGGCATGTTTTGCTTCACCTAATTCTCCCCCTCTTATAATTTTCTCATTCACTTCATATTTCAGTGCAAGCTCTCATTCCCTTAAAAAGCTAATGCGCTGAGACCCCGACGTGCTTCGGGGTAACTGAACAATTTTTGTTTCAGTTGAGGATATTGAAACTGCTACTAAAGTAAACAGTAAAACCGATAAAACAGATAAAACTGCATGAGTTCTTCAAAATAGTATTTAAGTCCCACCTTATATTGTTCATCTCTATGTCTACCAAGTCGACTTAGGAATCAAAATATAGCACTTCATACTTGTCATTAAATGCCACATATTTCGGCAAGTAGTTATAATAACGTCACATGAAACTTCTTTCTGGTCTTACAGAGTCAGATATCATGAGATTCAACTCTAATTTACTTATTTTATTTATGTATGTTGCAGGTAGTATAAAAAGCAAGATACTAATCTAGTGCCACAAAGATTCTAGTAAGAGTATAGCCGTTGTGTGATACACAAATTTCAACTTCTTACATTAAAGGATGAAATGCAATGAAAAATGTATCATAATAATATTTCTCTAAAACTATTACTTATGTTAAAAAGGATCCTACCTTGTGTAGATTTTTCAGCAATACCGCTCTGGTGCAATTAAGGACAGTTGTTAAAAATAGCTTTAAAAACTTTAGATGGTGAAAACGACATATATATTCCCGTCTTGTTTACCTTTTCGATAGGTTGATAGATAGGTAGGCGAAGAGGGGGAGGGGAGCAGTGAATGATGCAGAAAAAATGAGATGCAGAGAGAAAGAAGCAGAGGGAGTGCGAGGGGGATGTATCCATTTATATAAATACATACACACATGCAGGTGGGTGAACGGACGGGCAGATGGGTGAATAGTTTATTAAATGGATAAATATAACTATTACATCTCAATGCGTGTTTGGGTTAAGCAGCAAAGCTTACATTTAGAGACAACCTCACACATATCTTGTCTTTTATTCATTTCAAATAGATCTAGCGGGTCGAAATGTTGTCTTGTGTCCTGATGTTTTTTACATCTTGAGACGCTGACGTTTTCATTTTACTTTCACAATATATAACACACCTACTTTAAAAAATGCATGAACATATATAGACCATGAATACATGCATACCTAAATATGTACATACAAATGTAGAATTAATAATTTGTAGATAAAAGTTTCTGAAATGCTTTTGACGAAATATTTACGCTTTGATGCTGCCTTAAACGAGACTTAAAAATGTATAAAATTCAAAGTATGATAATGTAAGCCATTACAATAGGAAACTTCTAAGCATAAAAATACATGAACACATGCAACAGCGAATGTTATCTGTGACAGTTTATTGGGAAAACAGGTGTGGGGATAAAGTGATCAGTATCTTGCCGATATATCCGTGAAGGTGATATGTAACTCGAGTATCGAACCTTCCTACGCAGAACCTTGTTTTGAAAGATTTTACTCCAAATACTCTAAGTAAAATCATTTGACAAGCAACTTTCTAAAAAAATTGTTCTTGCAAGGAGAAAACCTCTCAAAAGAGGGCTTACCGAAGTCAGCATGTCGGACTTTTGTAGCCACTAGATCAGATGAACGCAACACTCCAATACACCAAAATACGTCCTCTGTAACGAACTCTTTACACACACAAACACATTAACACACACAAACTTACATATATCCCCAAATAGGTTCACTGGGACAAGACATTTGTTAAAAATATTCAAGTTGCTTTACACCTGGTAATAATGGCAGGAAACCATCGTGGATCACGATCTCTTTGAAGTATAAAATACATAGTAGTAGTAGTTGTAATAGTGGTAGTGGTAGTAGTAGTAGTGGTAGTAGTAGTAGTAGTAGTAGTAGTAGTAGTAGTTGTTGTTGTAATAGTAGTAGTAGTAGTAGTAGTAGTAGTAGTAGTAGTAGTAGTAGTAGTAGTAGTAGTAGTAGTAGTAGTAGTAGTAGTAGTAGTAGTAGTAGTAGTAGTAGTAATANAGTAGTAGTTACATAGTAGTAGTGTAATAGTAGTAGTAGTAGTAGTAGTAGTAGTAGTAGTAGTAGTAGTAGTAGTAGTAGTAGTAGTAGTTGTTGTAGTAGTAGTAGTAGTAGTAGTAGTAGTAGTAGTAGTAGTAGTAGTAGTAGTAATAATAGTAGTAGTAGTAGTAGTAGTAGTAGTAGTAGTAGTAGTAGTAGTAGTAATAATAGTAGTAGTAGTAAAAATAAGAATGGTAATAATAATAATAATAATAATAATAATAATAAAATTAACCGAACTAACATCTGTAAATGAAGTACCAGGTAAAGTTGACATTCAGAGAGGGATCTTTCAAGGTAACACACTATCGGGTCTGCTGTTTGTTTCACTAAACTCTTTAGTTCGGACAGTCAGGGTTGTAAGTGAAGATGTTGGAATGAAATTCGGGACAGAAAAGTGTATCCTCCCATTTCTGAAACGAGGGAAAATCACAAAATAAGGTGGGATTGTGTTACTAGATGATACAATCATCATGGCAAAGGATGAAAAAAATAGCTATAAGTGCCTGGGAATGAAGGAAGCAGTACCGGTCTTACGCAAAGATATGAAAGAAAAAGTGAAGATAGAGTATCTTAGACGGACAAAGAAAATTCTCAAATTAAACCTGAATGGTGGAAATATTATCACTGCAATTAATACCTGGGGAGTGTCGTCACGTAGACACTCGGCTGTTTTTCTGAACTAGACAAGAGAAGAATAAAAAACCATATACAGACAAACAAGAAAAATGATGACCATGTACAGAGCCCTACAACCGCGAGACAAAGTAAATAGGCTTTACCTACCCAGAAAGGAAGGAGGTAGAAAACTTATATCTTATATCTTATCTTTATATCGCAGAACTGAGTCAGAAGGAACATATAATGAAAAACAAGGAAAAACTGTTATTTGTAGCCAGAGGAAATATAACAGAAGAGGTAGAAAATGTGAAAGGTTACAAGAAATGAAGGAATGAAGATACAGAAACAAGCATCTGGAGAATGGAACTTCACGGGCAGCATTTTAGACAAACGAAAGAAGTCAGAACAAAACAGTCGTGGAAACTGAAGGAAGCGCTAATAGCTGCTTAGTCACAGCCCTTCGAAACGAATGCCAAAAATGCAGGAACAGATCAAAGTAGGGAAGATGCAAAATCCGGGATGTGCAGTGAAAAGGAAGAAACAATGAAACAAATGTTGTAATCTTGGACAAAAAAATACAAACACCGACATGACTGTTAAGCCAGAGCAGTCCATTGGGATATCTTACGTCAGCTAGGATTTGCAATTCACGACAAGTGGTACCAACAACAACCTGAGAGCGTTGTTGAAAATAAACACTTCAAACTACCATGGGAGTTTACAGTACAAATGGATCTCGAAATTAATGTGAGAAGGCTAGTTATTATAACAGTGAAAGCGATATGGGAAAGTGAAAGCGGTCAAAAAAGCTGGAACCTCGAATACAGAAAATCTACAACCAAGGTGTTCTGAGTTTTGGCATAAGCCCTAGTCAAAAGTTTGTACTCATAAACTAAAGACATCTTGACAGTCAGTCCAAGGACAGTGGGTGCACAAAATTTCGAAAAGCTCTAGTGAACACATACAAGTGTACATGCAGAATACAAGAGGTCCTTGTGATTCAACCCCGGAAGCCCGTAATCCAAAGGCTGACCAGGACTACATTACAATTACAAATAAAATTCCAACACAGTCAAGGGTTTAGTAATCGAATGACCGTGCCTCTTGCTAAGTATTCTCCTTAGAAGTGTTTTCAAACTCAAAGCAAACTAAACAACCGTTCATTTTTGGCACGTCACACTTGCCTTTGCTTCTCTCGCTGTCCGTAAGTCAACATGAAATCAACCAATTGTGGTACAGGACAAACAATATCTCGGTCAAAAACTGTTGTCCTGGCATCTCTAAGATAGAAGATATCACAATGAGGACAAAAAACTGAGCAGCATTTCAGTGTTGGTGAAAACAAAATGAGGGAAGAGTGGCATATCACTTCTATTAGCTCTTTTATGCAAACAAAATTAATTCTTGTATAGGATTTAACTGTTTTAGACAACTAGTGACAAAGAGGCTTCTGAGAGATTATAACAAGTCTCTTTTTTTTACCACTTTCAAAATTCCGGCCCACTTGAAACTTTTCTGTATGGAGTCGGTAACCAAAATTAGTTTGAATTTAGTTCTGGTATTTACAGGTCGGCAAAGTACTAACTGTGGGTATCATGACTATTAAGAACTTGGAACATATACAAAAAAACATCTTCACATAAAAGCTAAATGGTAACGGTAATATAAAGACATATGTTATTGCACAAGGAGAAACTAATACAACTGAAAAATTTATTTTTAATACTTGGTAATCAATGCAAGGATACATGCAGGCGGAAAAGAAAAGGCAATGGTTTTGTACAAAACGTTACGCCCAAGAAGTTATCCAATTTCTCTCCCAATTCCTTCGCCCATGATGGCTAACGGAGGAAAATCAACCAGAAAAAAAGGTAAGTAACTAATTCATCAAAATTATCTTGAAATTTGAAATAAACTAAAACAAATACAGTAAATAGAAGAAATAAAAACCATTTTAATTAATAAAACAGTCTCGTCCAAGAAACTTCCATAAAAAATAAAGTCTTGGGCAAATTCATTTCTGATACTTCATGCTCTCAGCTCTATCACTGTCAGTTGATATTGAAAGTTTTGTCATTTTCTTGGTTGATAGGATGAAAAACTGTAAAACATGGGTACGTCCATTTACCCTTTTGTAATATAGCGTCAAAACAGGATCAATGTTTTGAGCAGTTGCAATACGATAAATTAGATTGTGCAGAATTTCAAGACACACATGCACAGCAATCTGAATGTTCTTGTGGCAAGATAGCTGCGGCAAATGCCGTTTTATTGCTTCTGAAGTCTCTCATAACAAAGGAGGTCAAAGTCTAATGAAAAAATTAACGTATTTAGTGCCCCACTCATCAATTTTCACACAATTTCTTTTATCTAACTTACCTCAAAAAGTGCCTTGAAAGATGGATGATCTCTGGGTTGTCGCACAAATGGTAAAGCATAAAACATCACAAATTCTGTTGTTTGACTTAAACTTTGTCCCCTCGTCTCCAAGTAGTTCTTAAATATCTTTAATGACATATCAGATGACGAGCTACTGCTCTAGAGAACAAAAATAGCGACACTATGACCAAAATATTCCCATGCAGTAGTCAATAAACGATTCATACAAAATATCGAATATTTGCTTATTATAGTCTATACGTATAACTGACATTCTACTAGGAGAGAAAATTACTTCTACATTGTATATTAATGTCCCACAAATTTTATAAGTTACCATTTTCTATCGCACATTCCGGGGAATATTCATACCAGTTCTCCTTGTGCTGTAAACCGTTCTTCCTGCACAAGTCCCAGTGAATCCTTTTAGTAACCCCATCGCGTCTTCTTTTATATTCTTTTTGCGCTAGCTGTTCACACTCGCTAATTAAGTCCTGCACACCCTCGCCTCTTTTTCCACACATTCTACATATAGTTCTGTCTATAGTTTTTTGTCAATTTTATGTTTAATGTAGTTTGTTCTAATTGCCTGTTCCTGTGCAGCACATAGTAGAGCCTCTGTTTCTATTTTCAAGACGCTTTTTGCTAGCCAATTCCGTGTCTTCTCTTTATCTACTATATTGGCAGTTTCTCTCAAAAACTGGCCATACATACATACTGGGCGTCTCTCTCTCTTGTTTCGAAGGCCAGTTGCCTGTACTTTTTCAGTTTTTCCAATCGTTTTGTTGCGAAATGTTGTTGTTGTGGACAAGCCATATCACAAATCCAGATATTCTTCTTTTCTTTGTCTTCTAATATCAGGTCGGGTCGTTGTGGTTTTTCACAAATTGCATTCGAAATCCCAAACAAGTTTTCCTCGTTCGTTCTCCAACACCGTTCCTCGTTCCCATTGCTCTTTGTACCATACCACGTTATTGCCTATCAGTTCATACTCCTTGGCCCAGTTGACTGCCACAATAATTAACGTTCTGTTGTGTCGTGCTAGGTATTCACTTTGTGCTAGGGCAACAATATGTTCAACGGTTTCATCCCTCTCGTGACAAACGCTCAGTACAAAGCTCTTGAAAGCACCGTAGCGGAAGTGTTAATACGCAGTTTTAATATTACTGTTGAGAAGGAGTCTCCCTTCAAAATACCCTCTTCAAATCAAACAAAAAAGTACTAAACTCTTTCGTAATTATGAGCTTGTGAAAGTCAGCGTATTGAGGACTAATAAGCTCACATATTTCATCTGTGATATAGTGATATCTAATCAAGGTAAAAATTAAACTATTATTAACTTTACCAAATGCGTTTTTAAGCTCTTAATGTATTGGAGCCGCTTGTTTGTTACTAGCTCGCATGGTGGATGATGCTTGCCATTTTTTAAATATGATCACAATTGCCACTTATTTCCGTACAAAGCACTTTTCAAAATGGCTCTCTACATTGTTATTAATTAGAAATTCGTATACACTGCTCCTTAGAAATGATATGAAAATCTTGAGGGTGATAGGTTCTAGCGTTATCGGTCAGAAGTTTTCTAGTACACTGGGGTCACCTTTCTTATAGATCAAAATAGTGGCAGCTTTTCTGCGAGTGTTAAGATGAACTTTCGATTGTATAACTTCTTTCCACAGTGACGTAATGAAATTTCTCAGGTAAGGCCATCTCTAAAAGAATAGTTCGTGTATTCTCTACATAAAGGGCATGGTGAACCTGACGCCTTTACACGCATTATGATTTTGGCAATTTCACAATACGATGGGTTTGGACAAGTTGAATTCATTTCAAAAAACTACAAACCATAAATACTGCTATTATTATTAGTAGTAGAAGTAGCAGTTGTAGTAGTAGTAGTAGTAGTAGTAGTAGTAGTAGTAGTAGTAGTAGTAGTAGTAGTAGTGGTGGTGGTAGTAGTAGTGGTGGTAGTAATAGTGGTGGTAGTAGTAGTAGTAGTAGTAGCAATCGTTGTAGTAGTAGTAGTAGTAGTAGTAGTAGTAGTAGTAGTGGTGGTGGTGGTAGTAGTAGTGGTGGTAGTAATAGTGGTGGTAGTAGTAGTAGTAGTAGTAGTAGTAGCAATCGTTGTAGTAGTAGCAGTAGTAGTACTGCTGCTACTACTACTAAGTATATATTTCTAACTGGAAAATTAATGTAAAAAACCTTGGAAAATAGACGTAGAGCCACAAACTTGGGCTAAAAAGCAAACAGGAGAAAAAATAGTTGGCTTTTTCATAGGACTTACCGTATTTCCACTTTTAAACGCCACGGTGCAATTTATATTGGGGGTTGGGGGCGGAATTTTAAAAAGATTACGGTATATATTTTGAAAAAAAAATAGAATAAAATTATATTTTGTGTCAATTTCAAAAACGATAATTTTTTTCTAAAACAATACGTTTGAAACTATAAATTCAACAAAAACTAAATTGTTGCCTTAGTGTGCCTAAAATATACCAGTAATCTGCTAATTTATCCAACGGTACAAAATAAATTGTTGCAAGAAAATGTATTAAATTGGTCTGAAGCGGGAATATTCAGTTTGTCTTTGTAAAAAAAACACATCATGGACTTTTCTAACGCTGCATTTGAGGATGCGGCATTTAATAGAGGGGGCATTAATTAATGGATGGTTATTTCCCTAACCTTTGCAAAAATGCGGTGTTTAAAAAGGATTTATCGTACTTTAGACATGCGACATAAAGCCGGACCGAGTAAATGTTTGTTTACAGGGAACATTTTGATATAAATTTGTAGCTGATCTGTTAAACTGTATGAATGACGTAAATGAGATGTGAACATTACAACAGATTCCATCATATTCAAAACATGATTTCAGACTGACCACGCTTTTGGAACATTTTTCTGGCTGAGTGGAGTTTATAAGGAGGAAGACGTAAAACCTTTTCTTCCAGTATACGCGATTCTTGGAGCTACCGACTACGTCAATATGAAGACCAATTAACCTGCACGCGTGGGTAAGAAGGGCGAGCCAGTAGCGAAGTATACAAGATTTGGGTTGAAAATAATAGCCGGAGGGAAAGAAACCATCAACGCCCAATTACTGCTGACAAGAAGTGCCGAAGCTGATTACGCAAGGTTATGTGACCTAAATGTTTTAGTATTGCACGATAATGTCAAGAACTACGACGAAGAAGTCTAAAAAGAACTTAAAGAGCAGTTAGGACGAGGAGAAGAAGGTTGGTACGGGACAAACATTATTTGGAAGCCAAAGAGCCAACTTCTACTGACAAATCTGCAAGGAAGCATGGCGAGACTTTAAAACCTTAAAAAGAAACTGAAAAGGGACCCGGCATTGTTCGAGTAGTACGACAAAATCATCCGTGATCAACTTGAAAAAGGAATCGTTGAGAAAGTAGATGTAAATTAAAGCAATGCGAATCAACAATTAAAGAGTTCTACCTACCACACAGACCCATCGTCCGAGAATCAGCAGAAAGCACCAAAGTGAGGATTGTATTTGATGCATCAGCAAGAGCCAATAACGAAAGCCCATCACCTAACGATGTTACAGAAATCGGCCTACCTTTGCAGAAAAACGTATTTAACATTTTAGTGAAAAACAGACTGTATCCGATTACTTTGTTAGGTGACATGAAACAAGCATTTCTTCAGATAGGACTACGAAAATCAGACAGAAACGTACAACGCTTGCATTGGTCAAAAGAAATTAGCTCTCATGGAATTGGAACCTATCGTGTTACTAGAGCAATCTTTGGCCTAGGGCAATCACCCTTTTGCTGAATGGGACTGTGGAATAGCATTTGGCCACAAGCAAAGTAAAGTATCCAGACTTAGCAGAACTGGAGGAGATTGAGGACAGTCCATACGTGGCGTATCGGTAGCAGGAGATTTTTCAGTGAAACGAGTGCAAAGCGTGAAAGACACGGCGAAACAGATTTTCAGTGAAGCTGGACTCGAATTACACAAATAACACTCGAATGCTCCACAACGTGAGGGTGCAGTTCATGAACTACAACATGATGTGTCATACGCGACGGAGAATCTTGGTACAACACCATCAGAATTAAAAATATTGGGAATACAATGGAATAAAGAGAATGATACGTTCGGCATCAATCTTGACATACCTGGTCAAGAGCACAGTAAAAGGGGAATGCTGAAATTCCTCGCATCTATTTTTGATCCAACTGGAATTGTTTCCCCAGTGTTATTACACGGAAAGTATCTTTATAGACTAACATGTGAACGTAAGATCGGTAGGGATACGAAACTTTCAGAAGACTTAGAGAAAGAATGGATCAAGTGGAAAACTAACTTACCTGCAAAGATCGAAGTTCCAAGGAGTTAATTTCGTTTAGAGATGACATTGAATCAATTGAGCTTAATGCATTTGCCAACGCAAGCTTGAAAGGCGTTTCCGCAGCGATTTATGTAATCGTTCAACAACGAGAAAGGAAGATTCAAGGATTATTAGCTTCAAAAAGTCGACTTTCGAAAGTTGGTATGACAATTAAATGACTGGGGCTTATTGCCGTTCAAATGGCAGCAAATCTACTAGACAAAACCTCTCTCAAGAAATTTCCCATACATCAATGCTTTGGATCAACAGACAGCACAGTGACATTATTTTGGTTGAAAGATCAGGGTGACTACAAGCAGTTCATGTAGAGTAACCAACATAAATGAAAGGAACTAATCATGTGGAGATATGTACTGACAGATCAGAACCCTGCAGATATCGGAAGTTGAGGTTGCAAAGGGAATGAAATCAAAGACAAACATTTGTGTACAAAAGGACCTGCGTAGTTGAAAGAACAAGACTATTGGCTGACTGGGTCAGAAATCCAACAATCGACGAAGACGCAGCAAGAACAAAAAACAATGCGATAGATTTTCATAGCAACAATCCAAACAAAAGATGATATCCTGCATAGACTGCTACAAAGATTCAACTTGAAGAAAACTCTGAGAATCTTATCCTGGATCAGTCAATTTACTTTTAACTGTAAAACGGAAACAACAGAAAAGAAAAGGTTCATTGAAGACAGACGAGATTGAATGCCAAATGAAACGACTCCTTCAAACCGCACGAACGCAATTTGAAAAAAAACCCTTCCTTTGCTCAGATAGAAAGAAACATTGAACCCGCAGAAGAGCAAAGAAGAACTTTACGAGTACCATGGAAGAATAACTGGAGTCTACCCTTTATTTGTTCCAAGGGATACATTGCTTGCAGAGAAAATGGTCGAAAATGCACACTAAGAAACCTTTCAT
Source organism: Morbakka virulenta (assembly GCA_003991215.1). Taxonomy (NCBI): domain Eukaryota; kingdom Metazoa; phylum Cnidaria; class Cubozoa; order Carybdeida; family Carukiidae; genus Morbakka; species Morbakka virulenta. The sequence continues at coordinate 1,004,588 of RDPX01000030.1, forward strand.
GAGGGAGTAGGACTGACAATGACTAAAATAAGAGCTATGTATTGGATACCGAAACTCAGACTAATAACCAAGTCAGTGCTGCATAAATGCCACGGCTGTAGAAGATTCCGACTAACCGCTTACGCACCATTCCACCTGGACCTTTACCAATGGATAGAATTCGTGGAAACAAGCCCTTCCAAGTAATAGGTTTGAACTACGCGGACCCCGTTTCGTACAAAGGTGGCAAGAAATCACAACGGTCAGCGTACCTACTTCTTCTAACATGCAATTATAATTGTGATTTGCGATAGTAAGCTAAAACGGTGATGTGACTTTAAGATTTTGAGAAATAAAATTCCCTTATTTGAGACATACATTCTTGTGAATTTTTGTTGGGTCAACATTTTTCCCGACATGAATATTTATAGGCAAATAAAGCAATAAACAAAAAAAAGATTAAAATTTACATAAAGCGGAAATTTCGTATAAATTAGAATTGTCTCAGAAACAGTTCTAACGAAGTAAAAAAAGACAAAAGCACAAAGGATTACCTGATCAAAATTGTCGTCAAAGAACGGATATATCGCAAAATACAAGCTAAGATTAAATTCCAATCTACGACAGTCATTGTCATTTTGATATATGTCTTCTGGCAAATGCTTGTTCCAAAGTCGGAAAAATGCTTGGCAATTCCCTGACTTAAAAGCTTCTGTCATCGCATTCTGAAAACGAAAGGAACCAAAGAGATATGAAAAAAACATAATACTGTCCTTCTGGTATTGTCATAGTCAAATCAGGTTTCCAAACAAGCTCTTACTTTACAATTTTCCTTATGTGTAAGTGATCTATATCCTCTGAACCTGGTAATTCGGTTTTGTCCAAAATATTTACTGCTTGTGATATATTTTATGCACTATGGCGAATTCAGTAATTGATTAACTTAGTTGGTGCAAGTCCAGTTGAGAAAGGGTACCAAGACTAGGGCAATTCCAATCTCATAGCTTTAACCAGTCACTGTTTCAGGTATCGTCATCTCGGTAATGGCGCTAAAAACATCCATTATCGTTATCCAAATTTTAGCGCTATCACAAAAGCTAAAATGGCTCTCGACTGACACATCGTGTTCATCTAAACACGCCGAGGTAAGGCACCAAATCCAGGGAAATCAACTTTTACTAGTACAACACTTGACTCCCAAAATTCTTGATGTAACCAGGACGAGTAAGATTACATATTGAAACATTGAAAAAGCTCTCATAAATGCATGCAAGTGCAAAGCATAGTCAGGAGAGGGTGGTATCTCCGGACGATTCACTTATGGCGTGAACAAATACAATAACCCTCAAACGTTTAGCTGTCTTAAGTTAAACATGCTGCATCTTTCATTTTCCGTTGAAAAATAGGTTCATTAAATAAGTTTATTTCATTTCTTTACTCATTCTTCATCTTAACCGCGTTTATAAAAGCAGTGCAGTCAATGCATTTTACAAACCGTGCTGTAAATACACGCTTAGCATGGCTATATCGCATAACAATTCATCACCCTTATGTAAAATACTTTAAACACAACTGTAATAGCATTCACTCACATCAACTTCGAACATTATTAAATTGGAATTTTCTTTTGAAGAGAGAGAGAGAGAGAGAGAGAGAGAGAGAGAGAGAGAGAGAGAGAGAGAGAGAGAGAGAGAGAGAGAGAGAGAGAGAGAGAGAGAGAGAGAGAGAGAGAGAGAGAGAGAGAGAGAGAGAGAGAGAGAGAGAAAAAGAGAGGGGGAGAGAGAGAGAGAGAGACTACGTGTTGTGTCAACAGAGGAGAGTGGGCTTATGCATCGCGAGAGGCCGTGAGCTATTGTTGTCTTTCTCTGTCACACATATACTCTCTCTTAT
>RDPX01000030.1:1006481-1037015 GCA_003991215.1 Morbakka virulenta
GAGAGAGAGAGAAAGAGAGGGAGAGAAAAAGAGGGGGAGAAGGAGAGAGGGAGGAGGAGAAAGGGAGAAGGAGAGACAGAGAGAGAGAGAGGGAGAGGGGGAGAGAGAGAGAGAGAGAGGGGGGGGGCAGACAGACAGAGACAGAGAGACAGAGAGAAGAAATGAGAGGCAGGGAGACGGAGTGAGACCATGGTCGTCTTGTCAACAGACGAGCATGGTCATTCGTAGCATGAAGTCCTGTGATTCATTGTGCCTTTGCTATCAGACATCTATAATCTGTTTTAAGCATTGTCCTTACTCAAAACTAACTAAAATCTTCGGTGTCATCATGTCAGTTTCCACTTCTAACCCCTCAGAAAACAAAAAGGGCTTGCATTTCTCTTCTCCACAGAAAATAGCACAGATGGTCCCTCTAATTTCAAACTGATTCCTCTTTAATGTGTTCCTTTAAAAATAATGTCTGCCTGATCTTATCTTTGACTTTCATATGAAGAAAGGTTACGTTGAACATAATCTTCAAAATGGCTTTACCCATTCGGGTAATATCTCTTCTCGATTTCAAAAATGTAGGTCTAAATGGATAATGCTAGGTTTAAAGCATTTGGCAGAAGGCTGCAAGTGCTACCTAAGATGTTTTGATGATAATAATAATAATGCAAGAAAGCCTTTCGTTTTAACTTACTTAAATTCATGTATGAATTAAAACATATTTTTTTCCAATAACTCACTCTAGCGGAAGGAAACTTAGTCAATAAATACTTCATGAATATGTCATAAAAACAAAGAAGTGATTTGAGCAACCACTTCTTTTGGTTTATTGTCTGGTGATGTGTATGTTTAGAGATGACAAAATTTGGCATGTTACCTTCAATCATATTACTGATGTAATGTCTGGTAGCATATCATGACATACGATACTGTGCCATAATCATTTTCACTTTTTCAATTTGGGATTGAAATGCAGTCGCAAAATTATGATACTTTTGCAAAATGAGCATGGGAAACTGAGAATTATATTGGTGTTCAACAAATAACTTTGGAACGCTTTTGAGTATCTTACGATCTATGAAAGAATACTGTCAAACAAAAAGGGCTTCTCTTGCTTGAATGAAATTCTTTATTGTAAATAAGAATTGTTATGAATACAAGCTCCTTTTCAACTCTTAAAGCTGACAATAGTCTTGTTTCTAGATTGGTCTACACTATTTGTTTAAATGAAAACACCTACAAATAGCTACATCATCTAAACAATTTTTGTTTTACTACCTTTTCTTTTTGAAGTGAGAAAGAATTATGACCTAGAAGCCCCAAACGTCATGTTTTATCCCTACTCCTTTAATGAACAAGATACGCCGTGAAATATTTCAAATTTTCCTCATTCTTTTTGTTGTTGTTGTTTTGTTTTTTAGTCAGTTATCATTTTTCTTCACTCATCCATACCCAAATATAAGCAAATAGATAACCTGTTTGATTTAAATCCATTAGGTACTGTGCAAAAATTCCAGTAACACTGGTTATACATTACCTTTTAAGCAATTTTCATTATTCTGACATGATGTGCCAAACTTAACAAGGCAATTTTGTCCAATTGTCACGATCTCTGTAAAGCGAAAAAACGTGCTACATACCTGTACTCTGTTTTGGCTTTGGTCTTCCTTTGGTGGCAACTTCGACTCATCAATACTTGAATTTCTGGCCTTCACTTCTTCCTCAAATATTTTCAATGTTGCTGTGTATTCCATCATATCTAGGTACTACAAATTAGATGTATAATAGAAAAATTGCCTGCGTTCTATTCCTTCTAATACATTAAAAAACACAACACCATCATCATCATCATCATCATATTCGGTTTAATGTCCGGTTTACATGCTAGCATGTGTTGGACGATTTCTTGAAATTGACTTCCAAGTTATCCTATCCTTCACCAGGTCTCTGCTGACACCTTTTTGTTTCAGAAATTCATACAAATTACATAAAGTCCCAATTTCTTGCCTTTCTCCAATATTTGAATCTGGAAACCACTATATTCAAGAACAGTGAATAACAATGTCATAAAGCACTGTGAATTAAACTTTTTCCTGCTAGCAAAATGTTGCTGGGGATACAGACAAACCAACCTATTTTTTGGGTAACAGTTAAAGGTTTCTTCAATATCAAAACATGTTACTAACCNGAATTTCTGGCCTTCACTTCTTCCTCAAATATTTTCAATGTTGCTGTGTATTCCATCATATCTAGGTACTACAAATTAGATGTATAATAGAAAAATTGCCTGCGTTCTATTCCTTCTAATACATTAAAAAACACAACACCATCATCATCATCATCATCATATTCGGTTTAATGTCCGGTTTACATGCTAGCATGTGTTGGACGATTTCTTGAAATTGACTTCCAAGTTATCCTATCCTTCACCAGGTCTCTGCTGACACCTTTTTGTTTCAGAAATTCATACAAATTACATAAAGTCCCAATTTCTTGCCTTTCTCCAATATTTGAATCTGGAAACCACTATATTCAAGAACAGTGAATAACAATGTCATAAAGCACTGTGAATTAAACTTTTTCCTGCTAGCAAAATGTTGCTGGGGATACAGACAAACCAACCTATTTTTTGGGTAACAGTTAAAGGTTTCTTCAATATCAAAACATGTTACTAACCAACAGTTACTGAAACATTGTATACCAATAAAAATTAAAATTTTCAAACTTATTGATGTGAAATGCATTTTTGGTGATTTGTATATTAAATCATTTCCTTCAAATGGACAACAGAAAACATACAGGAAATATAAAATAGCCTGAGTATAATCCTCAGAAGATGCAAAATGTCATAGACATTCCTAATGGTGGTATGCTGAAACAATAAAAAGAATTTGCTGATGCCTGAATTTATTTACAGTGTAATTCTATGATACAAATAATGCATCAAACTTTGAAAGAACTGCAGGAATACTTATTTTCTTACAGTTTTCTTTTTTCACCTATTTTCTTTGACTTTGTTGTCAGAGAAAGTCTTGAAAATTCCTTATTAGGGAAACACAAAATCAGCATAATAAAAGCCCCTGAAAAATCCTAAAGAAATTTGTGATGCTTGTTTGGTGCACTGTAATGCCATTATTGTGTTGAATCATAGAGAATTAGACAGATGTTATGAGGTGGATTCACTCAGCTAGTATTATTTAAGCAATGGTGATGCTTCTCACAGACACCTTCCCAGCCTTTTTTATTGCAAATTTGTAATGATCACATCTTATCACACCAGGGTCAATCTGATCACAACATAAAATATATGACTTTTAGGTGGGTATTAGTCTAGCCATACTAGTGCAAAATTTTCCAACTTCACAAACAGAGCATAATATTCCCTAAGCTAGGGATAATCAATTTATATGTATACCACAATTCTGTGCCTATCATTCTGCCACTTTCACCAAAAAATTTATTTCCTACTTTGTAGCCAGAGGATAAATTAGACTAGACCTAATGAAAATGCCTCAATCAGTAGCTTCTGTAAATCAAAATGATCTACTGTTAACCAACCACCACATCAACTCCCTAACATGACCTATCAGCCAGGTAATTTTAATGTCAGAGAGACTTTGCCTGGTGGAAAAAGAACTTACAATTTAGCCGTGCAAGTTGGTCATTGATTCAAAATATGGGAAAACACTACAATACTCTGAAAGAGGCTGAGATTTACCTTGTTCTACTATTTGGGATACAAGAAGAGAAGTTAAATAAGTTCTTATAAAGCAGAGAAAATGACCAAAAAGTTCCTCAAGAATTGTGTAGGTATACAGTTAAAGACACAAATTCAAGCCTTTGCCTATTTATGAGATTTTCCCTCTACAACAAGGGCAATGACTCTTCCCATTTTATTCAGTTTATCCTATCCTACACTGACAAGGCTTGTCCTATCATCTCTTCATGTACAAAAAGTTATTTATTATTCCAGACTATTTTTTAGAAACAAATAAACCACTCATTTAGGGCAGGGTGTTTACACTACCAGCATTTTCTGTGTGCATTCTCATTTATGTAATAAGTCTTATTCAGCAATGGTGATGATTATGAATAAAATTATCCTTGCTGTTCTCAAACATATAACCCTATACCACTATCCAGTGCAAGTTTTTTGATTCTCAAACTAATCAATCAAGACTGGCACACTGAAGTAAATGATATGATTGTATAAAATAATCTGGTTAAGAAAATGCCAATCAGCTGGTACAGAATGTAGCCAGGATACTCAAAGGCACTGATTGAAGTCAAGTCTGGTCCACACACATTCTTCAACTTTCTATAATCAATCTGAAAAAATAAAATTGCAAATGTAGTTTTCTAATGTGTCTTAAGTGTGTCTTAAGTGTGTCTTAAGTAGTGGTCTCTACTAATATCAGTTCCTCTTTGAACCTTCGTGTCAAGTACAGGGGTCTCCACTGTCCAGTGCTTAGGTTATAATCAGTTTGATTTCCTGATCTTCTGTCTGTTGATACATGTTGTTCTCTTAATGTCTTTATGAAAGAATAACGTTTCCATTATAACTAGTCCACTGAACGGGCAAAATCCACATAGCTTTTCTCCATCATTATTTTGAGCCCAAGTGTATGAGTTCATGTTGTCCTTTCATAAGTATTATGGTTGCATCCTGCCTTTGCATTGAGGTCTCCCATGATCACCAGGATGTCAATTCTGTTGCATTCATCTAGTTTTCTTATAGTTTCTGCTAGAACTGCTAACCAACCACATGATTTGGTTCTTGTTGAATTTTAACTTCATTGGGAGACATGTTTTCCTCTTCCTCATTCCTATTAAGTGGAGCCAATGAACGATCTTCATCCTCAAAATCACTCACTGCTGGAAACCTCTTCACCAGCTTTAATACCCACTGGAAGATCTGCCAACTTTACCAGGGCTTCTCAAACACTAAACCTGCTAGCTGACATGGTAAATTAATTCAAAATTTCTCAAACACAAAATGTCTCTTAAAAACCACTTCAATGAAAGATTCCAGCAGCAATAAGCAGAAGAACCATACTCAACTACTGGTTTTGACTGAAGATATTCAAACATGTGGAATCCTGGTGACAACAGTTAAAAGCCTTTCAACCTTTGCCTTCTTTTGCATGCAACCATAAAGTCGAGGTAAAAAGTCTAGACATTAAACAGTCCAAATCAATAATATCAATGATTCATGTTTAGTACTTCAGGACAAACATTAGAAATTTCACAGTCTGGAATACGTCTTGGTTCAAAACTTTCCTTTCCAATCAACATAACCCATGCAGCATCCATTAATTAAATACCAGGCAAAAATAATTCATGAAACCCTGTAAAATTAAGACAAGATTCTCAGTTCACCAATCAGTTCTCAACATACTTCAGGCAAACACATTACCAGCGATGCTTTTGAGATGATATATATTGTGTCTCGTGTTAAAGGGCACTATTGACTAAGTCTTAATTAGTAATGGCCAATAAAAGTATTTACAAAGTATGTACATACCATTTAATTCCTTGAAATATTGACAGATATACATGTTGTTTCTCATCAATAAACAGTGTGCACATATGCAACATCTATTTATTTAAGTAAAGCCATTCTGTCACCTGTATATGTTCAGCTCTACAGCACTTGTGTTCATAACATAATGGCCTGTGGCTCAGAATGCTAGACACCCCATCTTAAAGATGTCAAACATCTCATGTATAATGAAAGAGCCATGCTTTTTTGGATGTGTCATGTGAAAAGAGGGATCAGAGTCAGTATGTCTGCACTCTTGAAGTTGCTTCACTTGAAGCCCTTAGATGTCCTCATATGCAATTGGCTAAGATGGTTTAGGAATGCAATATGATCTGACTTGTGGATCAACAGGTGTTCCTCTGTGCAAGTGTTTGGATCAAGGCACACAGGCCAACCAAGGAAATCCTAGTAGGAATTAATTGAAGGCAATCTGAAGACCTCAAGTTGATGGAAGAAATGGCAGGTGACCATGTGAAGTGGCAAACTTTGCTGAAAGCTACAAGTCAATGTCCATTGACTATAAACAGATAGTAAGTAAGTAGTACAAATCAACAGACTACAGTCTGGCCAAGGATCCACAAGAGTCAACCTCCAGATATGGGTTATGTGGTAAAGCCTGGTGTCCATGATGTCAAAGCAACAATAAGGTCAGTAATCACCCAGCACTACACTTCCCAAGCTTGTCAACTGGAGATGGCTACATCCCATTGGAATAAAAGGGCAGTCATATGAAACTTCTACTGTCCAAGTTCAAATGTCTGAAAATCAGGAGACTTAACAAAATACAACTGGGGGTTTGCTCTGCATATTTCACTCTGAAATAAGACATTTTTCGACTTAAAATCAACCTTTACAGAGAATGATATTAGTGATTATATAATCAATAATAATATTAATTGATAATATAATTCATAATTTTGTTTGATATTTTGATATTTATGGCATTATGTTTGATACGGAAGTTGAAACACCAATGACCAAAATGCGAAGTTAAAAATTATATCACTACAAACTGGGCTGGTGACTCTTGACGTAACCTCGGCTGATTTCAAAACCAAGATGGAGTAATGGAAACAATGCGAAGAAATAAAAAAATAAGACAAATTGACCGATTTCTTAAGGAATCTGGAGATTTCTTTGAGAATCAGGAGATTTCAATGAGAATCGGGAGATCAGGAGTTGAACTCCAAGATCAGGAGACTCCCAAAAGAATTGGGAGACTTGGACCATATGTACAGGCAAGTATATCAAATGATGGAAAAATGGAGTCATCAAATAAGATTAAAACAGCTAAACTTATGTTGTGTGACAACTGTATTGGTGGTTGTAGTGATAGTAGTAGTAGTAGTAGTAGTAGTAGTAGTAGTAGTAGTAGTAGTAGTAGTGGTAATAGTAGTGGGGGTGTTGGTAATAGTAGTGCTGGTGGTGGCAGTGGTGGTGGTGGTACCAATATTACTACTACTCCTGCTTCTATCCAAAATATACTATCTCCTGTTATTCATACAGTCTTTTGCAAACATCTACTGACATAAACCTACTTTCCTGGATTTGATATTCCCCTGCCCAATTAGAAGCTTATTCTTTCAAACCACTCTTGATATTCAAATCTATATCTTTCCTTACCATAGCTCACATTGTAAATCCAAAATCAAATGCAAAATCCACCAAGCCTTTCATATTTGCTTTACCCTGATGTGCTCTTATTGGGAAATCAAATATGGGAAAGGTAAGGCCAAAATCTCAGCAGTGGGGAAAAATAGCCAAATATTGGCCTTTCCATTATCGGAAAGTTGGCAAATCAAGATTTGACTTAAGTCTAAGGCCTTCATATTTACGTGACAACCATTCCTATTATCTCAATTATCATGAAAAATATGGGCAAGTTAAATAAATTCTCACCAGCAAAATGATGGAGGGTAGTTAAAAGTGAAAACAATGCAAAAAAAGATGTGACCATCAGATGGATTTTACTTAATGCTAGTTGACTAACTGGACAAAATTATAATACTTCAGCTATTCAAACACCTGGGGCTGGGAGCCATGATGGTAATAGTGGTGAGGAGGTCTCGTTGCAGACTGATTCGAGAACAAAAAAATGCTCTGTACAGGTTTGGTTGAAGAACTCATCATTAATACCTTAAAAGGCTTTACGGGCAGATCACATACCCTAGTTTTCAATAAGTGAAGTGTTGGCTGAAACCAAATTTTGGGCATCTTTACTTTAGCAAAATTAGTTTTTTTCATAAGAATGCCCCAGTAATTACTATATATTCGGACCATACAGTAACTATGCTAACTGGCTTTATAACCAAGAGGCACGATGGGCTTTTTCCTTTGCAATTCTTTTCAAAAATAAGGAATTTCTACATAACGAAATGATGCTGTTTAAGTCCCATGTGACGAGTTGTTGTCATGGTTTCTACTAATCTTTTAAATGTACTTCCATGGAATTGCTGCCACCAGTCCAACACAAGTGTATCAGGAAAACAAATTTTTGAAACAACAACAACAAATAATGTCATGAGCCATGATGGTCATTCAATATTCAGCAATTTGGGCTATATATACCAAGCAACTGGTAACCTCCCTTTCATTCTATTTTATACCAGTTGCAACAAACATATCGATGTCCTTAATCGATAAATAAACAGTTAAATCTGTTAATACTTTTGGAATTGCTTCATATTCATTAATCGAAGTACTCTTGCCACAGTGCAAGTCATTTAACTTGTCAAATAATTATCAATAAGAGCAAGTACGTACAACCACATAGCCTTGCGTAAAGTAAACTGCAAATGGTACCTAAAGTGGCAATGGCACATTTTCCAAACTGGGCGTGTGCTGATCATTGAAGGAAATGCTAAAATAATTCAATTTTCATCTTAATTAATGCAAACATGTACTTAGGTTTTTGATAACAAACATACCTCTTTTACTATTGCGTTCAGGGCAGCTTCGCTTTCTTCCAAAGCATCCATCGTTATTCAGTTTAAAAGGCTCTTATGTGATGTGGTACAATGTTTTCGTATCCTAAAATACATTCAAATGTCGTATCCTTGACAAAAACCCCTTACAATTTGCTCAAAACAAACAACATAGCGACAAATTGCGATTATTTCTTGTGATTTGAATATTCGCGGTGTAAGCTGTTGGCTTTCCGTAAAAAAAAAGTCCGCTGGCTTAAGAGAACGTCATGTTGAGCCTTTCTCTTCCACCCTCGAAAAGCAAGGAGGGTACTGTGCACGAAAAAACATGGAATCGCCCTACATGTTTCGAAAAACTGTTTCCTTGAATACAAAGAAAACAAGAAATAATACAATATATAGAAACAGAAACAACACAATAATTGTTCGTTTGAGGGACCAAAGACTAAAGCTGGTGTGGATAGTGAAAAGCCCATACATTTTTCAAATTGATACCATCTCAAAACCTCTTCATGTAAAACACAATGAATGTATTATTTTTCCAGCAATGAGGACTTCTTCAATGCTGCGATCATTTCTCTCGTCATGTCATTAAGTATCATATCTCTCCTGGCCAATCAAAGTGGCACACGGAGGTAGGCTAACTTCTCATACACTTCCCGTTTCACTTTTTCAGGCACTCACCTGTGACATAATACGCTCGTTACTGTGGTGTTGAAGCAAGGTACACATACACAGGAACACATGCACCCCAATTCGGTTGTAAATTTCCTCTTTCAAGTCGCAGCGATCCAGCACGAATGTATGGGGTCCAACAGCCATTCGTGACAAGAAAAACCAATGAAAATGTTTGTCAAATATATGTCACATATCCCTCAACCACCTTTATCGCTAAAAGACCTACAATAATACCAGACCCGCATTCTTTATACCACCATTAATCTCTTGAAATAAAATTCACATGCAAAAACTACTTCTGAGACTACTCATACCTAATTACTAATTCTTAAAATCTACCATGTATATTTGCTTTATAAAATATCTCAGTTTCTCCTAGAATGTTTTTAGAATTCTTCGAGTTGTTGTTAATCCTCTCGTTAACCTGAATTATCCAGGAAATTTGTTACATTTTGATTGATTTTTTGAATTAGCTTAATATAATGTTCTATTGTTGTTTTTTGTTTGTTACAATGGTTATGTAGAAACAGTTAATTAAACATATTGTCGTCTATTCTTAATATCAACGAGATAAAATATTTTAAGCACTGTCCTCTGTTATGCCTTGATGTTGGATCTTCAGTGTTGATGGCAGTGTTTTCGTTCGTTTCGACCGAAGTATTGTTTCTTCCAGGTACAATATCTTATCGGCTGACACGTTGGGTTGTGATTAATCATATGAGAGTTCAGAGAAGGAAAAGCGTTAAATCGCCCTATCAAGATAACAGCATGTGACTCTAAATGTTATTAATCCCACAACTCATTCAGGTGCTTCCTTAAGTTTGACAATGACCTAAATTTTCAAGTGAGTAAGAAAGGTAACAAACCCTACAAGTCAATAGAGTGCTCTCAACAGGTCCACAATTTTTCACGTTTTCAAGTGAGGACGGTGTTCTCCTCGCCCCCTGTCTCAGGATATCTTGAACTTTAAATTTCTTCTGTTCTGCATGGTAGGTGTAATCGTGTTGTCTCCCAAAGTGTTGAGATTTTCCTATCTAAACCTTTATCAAATTGTAAGCTTTCAGGTTTTTAGTAATTGAATTGTGTTAGGAGGTTTGCAGTTTCGACAGCGTCAAGATATTTAGTCTACACCAAAATGTTATGTTACTTATACATCAAAAAATTCAGTGGGAGGATTTGGCTTTGCAAGTCGTACTCGACACATCCGTAAGTTATATTATTAAATATCCACTCTACATTTAGAAGAAGTTATTTGAACGCTACGCCAATAAAGTGGAAATGGGCCAGTTATCCTGAATGAAGACTCCTTTACTAAATTTACATTTTTGTCAATACGCCTCTTCTGCCAAAGGGCTATAATCCATTTAACCTAATATATCATTTCTCTTTAGATATAGGGTTGAGTAGATTCTTTTGCTTCGTGTTCTTGACTCACTGACAAGCTGCAACAAACGTAAAAAGGCTACCAACTACATCATTTTGAATTAACGAAACCAACAACCCGTTTATCATTTCATTGATAATAGATTTCCAGAAGGATTTTCTCATCATCGCATTTAAAAGAATATGAAAACAGGTTAAAAACAATTTAAAATGTCACCACTAAAATACATCTGCTCACAATAAGACAATGCCCCACCCTTCCGGTTCCAATACGTTCCAGAACAAGATGTGTTAAAGTGTCTCAAAAAACTAAAACGAAAATGTGTAACTGGACTTGACAATCTGCCGACATGCTATCTAAGAGACTCTGCTCAAGTGATTGCTAAACCTTTAGCATATATAATTAACTTCTCCCTACGAACAGGAATGTTCCCAAATGACCTAAAACTAGCATGTGTAGCACCAATCTTCAAGTCAGGAGCATCCTCCCTGCGTTATACAAAATCTTCGAAAGGTGTGTCCACAAGCAACTCATGGACCATCTTGAGGAGAACAATTTATTATCGACAGACAATTCGGTTTCCGCTGTCATCGTTCAATTGAGCACACAACCGCATTCTTTACTGATGAGATCCGACGAGCAATGGATAAGGGACAGTTTACTGGTGCAGTATTTATTGATCTTAGTAAATCGTTTGATACGATTAACCACGGATCAATCATTAATAAACTTGCATCATTTGATATCTCAGGAATCGAACGTGAATGGCTGACCAGTTACCTCTTTGCGAGAAATCAGCAGGTTTCCTATCAAAATGAAACATCAAAACCCTACTCAATCTTCTGTGGCGTACCACAAGGATCGATACTGGCTCCCCTGATGTTTTTACTACACTTTAACGATGCCGTCCAAACCCTGTCAATATGTTAATGTAAGCCGACGATACAGTGATTTATTTTGCTGATAAAGATAAAAGTCTCGTTGAGAAACACCTTCAAAAAGACTTTAGTGCGCTGACAGATTGGTTAAGAGAGAACGAACTTATTATAAACTGTAAAAAGGGGAAGACGAAAGCAATTATTTTGGCGACAGGTCAACGAATGAAAAAGTTGGACGATGACACCTTACATGTAAAACATAACTTCACACCTATTGCCACTACTGAATCATATAAGTACTTGGGACTTACTTTAACTACTTCACTTAGTATGACCCAACATCTATCGAAAACGATCAAGAAAGCTTCATCGAAAATCCATCTCTTACGAAAAATGAGAAACTTTATGGATTCCAAAACTACGAAAACCATCTACCAGTCTCTTATCGTCACTATTCTTACATACTGTTCTTTGTCATTACACGGTTCGACTCCTCCATACATCAAAAATCGAATCTCACAACTTGAAACACGGGCGCAGATGATAATTTGAAATGGCGAGAAGATTCATGAAATCGAATCAACCAACAAGAAGAAGTTATGTACATTTGTCCACAAGTGTCTTTATTCTGATGAATTGTTTGGTGAATTCAACGAATACAATAAATGGAGCCATACTGGCATTAACACCAGAAATAACAGAAATATTCTTGAAATACCGAAAATAAAACTAGAAATAGCGAGAAAATCTTTATACTATCAGGGAGCAATTGTTTTCAATGAGCTCTCCGTCAATCTAAGAAAAGAGAATGATTTTAGAATTTTTAAACAAGATTTAGGCAGAACATAATATTTTCCGACCAGGAAGTTTCAGAGATATCCTAAAAGACGTCCTAAAATATCTATGATCTCTAGGGTCTAATAATGCCAATCGAAGCTCTTTTAGTTTTCTTTTTTCTTTTTAGCGATTTTTAACTAATAAACAACTATTGTTTTTTTAATCAGGACATCCGTGATAACAGTATATGTACATAGTGTATATATGATATGACCGTAGATACATCCTGTAAAAAAGTTCGTATATAATATAATATAATATAATAATATAATAATAATAATATAACAATCTGTTCTCTCTCAACACTCCATAAACAAGATAAAAATTCATTAATGTTTTGTTCATATAAAAGAATATTGGAGTAAAAGAAAGCTGCGAAAACAAGTGATTAAAATAATCAATTTAAATTTCAACCATTAATATGTGGCTTCTGAACTCATCCTTTGTATTCAGTGTTAGTCTTTCGTCTTTAATATATAACGTTTTTAAATATGAGAAGATAATTAATTGCATTCGCTGATGCAAGAATCGTGACGTTATCTGTAGCCAGAATACAACCGCAAGCATTAAAATGACTTCCCAAAATGCTATTTGGTCGCGAATGCTCCTTAATTCTGGTTTGCAAATGACGCATGATTTGTCCGACATAGCACGATTGACAACGTGAACAACATATTTGGTATACATCACTTTTAAGGGATTTCGGAACAGATCGTTTCAACGTTGATAGGACAGTTTTACTTTACATCTGGTAAAACCACTTTTCATGGCGCTTCAAGTTTTATAAGTGATTTTTCATATTTTTCTGAAACTTTTCCTCTGTATTGTATGAACAGCATTTTACATTCCATATGTTCAGACTCCTCTTTCTCATTAACTCTAATGTCTTGAAAAACTGAATGTAAATTTTTCTTTATAATTGGATCGTGGAAGAAGGAGGGATATTGTTTATTTTCCAGCATTTTCTTTGCTTTATTTATACTTTCATGAACAGCTATCTACGTACTGCATGTTTATATTTTGTCCTTAGATGACGTCACGTTTCTTGCATCAGCGAATTCAATTAATCACCTTCTTATATTAGAAGCGTTATATATTAAAGCTATTAAAGGTCAATGTCATAAAAGTATACAGAAAGGCCCCAAGTAAACTTCAATCCGCTATCAATATAGAAGCAAAGAATATCGCAAAATGCATCCGATATCGACGAACGAGCTGAGCAACCTGCAAACACTCCAGCCTTAAAGGACCATAAAGATAATTTCGAGACCAAACTACCGTGTAGACTGACCAACCCCTGCAAGAACAGCTTCGGTGCAGTTAGCAGGACAATCCTCGACCACATAAACTCAGATATAAGAAAATCACTCAACCTTAACTAATGGAAAAATACTAAGAACGTTATTAAATGGTTCAAATCGATTGAGAACAAGAAATCGTGCTCATTCATACAAATGGACATTAAATATCTTTACCCATCCGTTTCCAAACAACTTCTGGATGAAGCCATCGATTTACCACTGTAGGTTTACGTACGATTTACCACTGTAAAAAATTACTTTTGTTCTTCAAAGACGAAGCATGGAAAAAAAGGTCCATTCACCATAGGCAGTTTCGATGGCGCATATGTGAACTAGTAGGACTTCTAATCTTACACAAACTTTCGAATCTGGCGAACAAAAGTGGCATAGGGCTTTATCGTAATGGTGGTCTAGTGGTTTTACGCAATTCCAACGGCCCATTAACTGATAGGATGAGAAAAGATATTATTCAGATCTTCAAAAGTATCAATCGGCAGATAGAAATAGCCACTGGACTCCGTTCTGTCAACTTCCTCGATATAAGTATGGACCTACCTAAGAACTCATTTCGTCCGTACAAGAAACGCAATGACTGTCTTCTCTATGTAAAAAAATTTTCAAACCATCCTAAACAAATCCTGTATCGACTACCGAATTCCAAGAGACTTTCAGAAAACTCATCAAACGAAGCTGCTTTAAACGAATCTAAAACCGCCTATGAAGATGCACTGAAAAAAGTGGATACCACAATACCAAGCTGAATTACAATCCAAACCCCGTACCCACCAGAAGGAGGAATCGGCCAAGAAACATCATATGGTTTAACCCACCATTTAGCAAAAATGTGTCTACCAATGTTGCACGCAGGTTTCTGAACCTAGTTGAGATACATTTTCCACCACCAAACCGTCTACACAAGCTTTTTAATAGCAACAACGCGAATGTGAGCTACAGCTGCACTGATAATGTTGCGAAAATCATCAACTCTCACAATAAAAAGATAGCATCACCTAATCTATCAGCGAAGTTACCATATAACTGCAAGAAAAGAGGGATGCCCTTTGGACGGTGACTGTAGAGAAAAATCAATCATATATAAATGTGAAGTTACTGCTCCGAAGAAAGTTTATATTAGGTTAGCCGAAAAAGATTTCAAGACAATATATAATGGACATAATCAATCGCTAAGAAATAAAAAATACAAAAACAGCACAACCCTTTTTATCGTACGTATGGGACCTGAAAGAAAAGAACATCAGCCCCAACCTGAAATGATCGGTAATAACTGACACGCAACCCTGTTCAAACATATTAAAAAGGTAAAACCTTTGTTTGCGAGAAAAGTTCGAGGTCCTTAATTACGCTAACAAAGAGGAACTGTTGAATAAGCGTGGTGAACTCATTGCAAAATGCAGACATTTAAATAAATTCCTGTTAGCTAATTATAAATTAAAGGACCAGGTGTGATAAGGCAATTAAGTATTTTTATTACTGCATTTTCAATGATACCAATTTTTTAAATCCCATGAGGGTAATTTTATATCTTTTGTTATTTGTTCTAGTTATAACTAGATACGCAAGAGAAATATGTTCATTTTGTTTAGCTGACGATTGTGAAAACATGTAACTGACAGTTCTAAATTAAGTTTTGTTGATTTTTTTTTGTCGTTTACTATGTTAAAGACAAAAGACCAACACGGAATACAAAGGACGAGTTCAGAAGCCACACATTTATGGTTCAGAAGCCACACATTTATGGTTAAGAAGCCACACATTTATGGTTCAAAAGCCACACATTTATGGTTGGAATTTGAATTGATTATTTTAATCACTTGTTTTCGCAGCTTTCTTTTGTTCCAATATTCTTTTATATGAGCAAAACATTAATGAATTTTTATCTTGTTTAAGGAGTGTTGACAGGGAACAGATGTATATATTTATGTGGTGACATTTTATACTGTTTTTAAGCTGTTTTCTTATTCTTTTAAATCTGATGATGAGAAAATCCTTCTCGAAATATATTATCAAAAATATGGGTTGTTGATTTGATTAATTTAGATGGATTTATGCCACTATGTTTCTTGTATACAAATTATATCTTTTTGTATCACTGTTGTCATAAAACAAGTTGCAGCCCTGTGGAAGACCGTAGGAGCCGCCAGTTGAGCAAAACCAAACACTTTGTCACCTAAAATCACTTTGTGTACTCGATCTTTTGCATTCGATTGATTTCAGAACCTTAACCAATTTTTGCTCCTACCAGAAAACCGATGAATAGCTAGATCCGATAATTACCTTGCATAGGCTAAATTCTTTTAATATTTCGTTGACCACCTTACAAAATTGTGCCGAAAAAAGTTAAAGATAAAGATGCCAACCAAGTAACATCAAATGTTAGAGGAATTTTCGCAATAAAGTACTTTCAGTTTCAACAAAAAAAACCAAATGACATTAGAGGCACTAATGACTATAGTAGAAGAAAGTCCCTTGAAAGCCTTGAACAAGAAACAAAGAACAAAAAAGAGGACCTTGACAATAAAGAGTTGGTCAAGAAATACCTGAAGAAAGAAAGAAAACTGTAAAAAACTGGGATAGTTATACATCAATCTTGAATCCTCTGTTAAAGTGTAACGATGATTGTATCACTAAGTTTAAAGTTGAAATTAATTTCAATAAAATACCCATTGTCAAAAAAGAAACTGCACAAAATGATACAATGGTTAGTGTGAAAGTTCTAGTGCCAGGTAAATTTGGTCAACTTATGATGCCAACGATGAAAGTACATTTCAAAGGGCAGAATGGTATTTGCTGTGTAAGTATATTCAATGACGTGATACTGTATAACACCCCAAGACATCTCTAAATTGATGGACATACTGCTTCATGAGAAATCATTGCTGCCTATAAAGCAGTAGAAACTAAAAATGGGCACTACATTACTACTAGATATTACTCTACGTCCTAAAACTTTCATGTATCATTTTCTGCAATAAAGTGAGCAAACGAAGTTCCCATGGTTTCCCGGTTTATGCGACAGTCGAGCATAACATAAGAATTGTATACAAATGGTCTGGTCTGAGAAGAAAAAATTTCAAGTAGACAAGGCAAACGTTGTGTACGAACCATTGGTGTCCAGATATATAATAATATTACCACAGGTGCACATTAACCTAGGTCTTATGAAATAATACTTCAATGCACTGGGAAACAATGTAATTGTTTTATTTAGATTTGCAAACCATTCGTATCACTCACTGCGGCAAAGTTCAAGGCTCTCTGTACCCCAGATTCGGAAAATTATCAAAGATAAAGAATTAATAAACGCAATGAGAATTGATAAGAGAACTGCTTGGCTAGTTTTTGTTCAAGTAGTTGATAATTTTCCTAGAAATAGGTAGGTACAAACCTTTGGAGAAATAGTAAGTGGGATGATGTACTCATTTCAATCTCATGGCTGTATTATGAGCCTAAAGGTATATTCTTTGTCTAATCACATCGAAGAATTTTCTGACAAACTTGGTAGTGTAAGTGAAAAAACAAGGTGAAGGCCTTGACCAGGACTTTAAAGCCATGTAGCCACCTTATCAAAGTTACTGTGGTGGGCAAGTAATAGCTTACTTTTGTTGGAGCTTGAAAAGAGGTATTCCAAATTTAAAGCATTCTGGACAGTCTAGAAAACGTAAATTTTTGCCATCTTTGTAAAAAACCTTGCTTTGTTAGAATTAAACGCTTTCATTACTTTAAGCTTATTATGATGTAGTTAAGAAGAACTGAAGTATGAAAAAAATATTGAATCACTTTTGCCTCTTTCTTGTCACTATTTTTTAAAAACTGGACCAAGCTGTAAAAATTAGTCCTGACAATATGGCCAGAAACGAACTGCATTTTTAACGTCAACGCAAAATAATGATCAGGAAAATGGTGTTACTTGGCAAACAACTTTCACTGACCAAATTTTGTTGACCTGTATTTGTGAAGCAACCTAAACAGGCAGCCTCTTATGAGTTACCTGCTGGTTCCAAGCCCGGATAAAGAGCGAGAGTTATGCGTTGGGTTACCAAGCCTGCATGTAAAAACTTCCAGCTACAGAAAAGCCAATGAATTCAGACATTTATCATATCTTGGGTGACGAGTGTAGCGCGCCACAGGATAACACACACGTGTTGAGTACGACGGAACTTTATTTCTTAATCTTCGTCAGTAGTGTCGGCAAAGTCTGACTCCAGAGATCTCAAAACCAGTTCAGGAGTGATGTCTTGACTTATGCGGACTGAACTAATTCGATGGTTTAAAGCTGCGTCCTCTCCATTACCAATCTTACCAACAATGGACCATCCTAGGTCAGTCAGTATCGCATATGGTTCATTGGGACTGCCAGAGATGACTTGGCGAGGTATCAATGCCTGGGGACAATTGTACCTAATCAAGAGCCCTACTTTACAGCCTGGAGGATTAACTATTTCCTCAGCTATCGACTGTAGATGAGGCCACTGATTGGCTTTCTTAGCGGTAGGCAGATGGGTATAGTCTATTGGAATGCTTTTCCGAGTGAAAGTGGGAGGCAGATCCACTGCTATGGATGACTTGAAACCTCTAACAACAAGGTCTGACACTACAAAGCATTCAGATGGCTTTCCCCTTGACGTCATTGTTGTCAATCTTAAAGAGCTCTTTGCTTTTGGCGCAGACAATTGGTTGCACACATCTTCAACCATCAAAGTCACATCTGACTGGCTATCTAACATAGAATTCACAAGAACTTCTTTTTTAGGGTTGCTCTTGTGAGAGAGTTTTAGCTACCCACAGGAACGTGGAAAGAGTTTTCACTGTAGTGCGCCACAGGATAACACACACGTGTTGAGTACGACGGAACTTAGGAACATACAAGGAGTTCTACAATGTATGAAACGAAGATTAAGAAATTAAGTTCCGTCGTACTCAACACGTGTGTGTTATCCTGTGGCGCGCTACAACGAGCTTAGTACAGATACACCTGGAATGAACTGAGCTGGCTTCTCTAGGCTAGTGGCAGCTGGAGGAAGTTTATTGGCTCCTTACGTTTAGAGGCTAGGAATGAAAAGGATTAAGTAAGTAAGTAAACAAGTAAGTGTTTCTGAAACAAACTGGTGGTTTATTTATAACATCCCAAGTAGCACGATCCTAAAAAATCACCTGTCAGTTGGGTTTTTTAAGCTGAACGTTGACATATCAAATCTCTGTGGCAAAAATAAGTAGATGAAAAATAATGCTTTGCAAAAGGTAAGTATAATAAAATTATGTACATTTAGGCTCATAATTCAGCTTGTATCCCAAATTTGGAATATTGGTGCTTTGAGGATGAAGCTTTCTCCAAATTAAAAATCGGCCACTTTGCTGTGCAGGGATAATTTTGCATCTGAAAACGCTAAAGACGCTTTAATGGGACCAAGTTGCAATATGTGAAAGTTTTAATGTGGAACCAACTTTATTTATATAAAACCACAAACAGTTGTGGTCTTCAGTTACTTAAGAACAACAAAACATGTTACAGCCTAATGTCTGGGAGAACAAACTACAAAACAGACTACAAAACTGAGCCAGAAACAGCCAAGAATTGAAATGAGGAGAGGCATAGAAAAACTATTTTGTTTTTAGATAAGAAATATTGTTGGTCGTAAATTTTGAATTTAATATTATTTGTCAAAAGTTTTAAATCAATTTTTCTGTTTGGAAGAGATCCGATACCCCTGGGCAATTTTCCAAGGCAAATTGAATCAAATACTTCTTTCTTTGTCACACTGACGCCTTGTCAATAAAATGGCTGAGTTGACTTAATTGAAGCTGTAAACTTTCAGCATTCTTGAATCACGAGCATAAAGTTAAGTAGCGATCAACATATTACTCAGACAGATACTTGACTCTTCATTCTTGATATATTCATCAAGATCATTTAGAAAAAAGTAAAGTTATTGAACTGTTCTATTTTACGTCCTAATGAAATCATCTTTTGAGCATCGAGGTTTAGTCTTTTCAGGTATGACTTTTCAAATGTCACTTGAAAAGTTAAATTTCATTGCAAGGAATTTTTCATGGAAGCAAGTCTTGTTATTTTCAGCACAACTTCTCACAAAGTCATTTTCCCCAGTAATTAGGACTCAGACGGTGCCCTTCAGAGGGACTTTGCTTTGACAATGAGGAATTTCTTGGCTGGATACTCTTACTGTCGCCAAGCAATGGCTCTTTCTTTTTCAAAGTTCTTGATGACGGTGAAACTGCACTATCCATTAAACTACATTAAGTACTCAAATATTTTATGTGTCGCACTGGTACATCGACACAAATGCCCTCCACACTTATTCTGTCTTCCTTGCCCCTTCCTCTTTTCGGCGTTCCGGCAATCTACTTTCATATAAGCCCTAGTCCTTTCAAATGATTATTGTCATACAACAACCTCAAGCGGGTTTCTAGAAAAACCAAGCTAACTCTTAGAACACATAATGGGTTGGTTGCTATACCAGAGAAATATAAGGCAATTCGTAGCGAACTTTCTGGAGTGAAATGCTTTGACTCATGGCGGAAAATCCTAAACCAAGAAATTGTTCTGTTAATAACTGCTTCAAAGATTTTAGGACGTGCTACCCTACCAATCAAATAGACATGGTGACTTGCCTTTAATGTCATTTATTTTTCACAAAGTTATTAAAACCGTACGACATGTGTTATTAAGTCAATGAGACACGTTATTGACATTGAGTATAAATTGTGAATATTGTAATGATCACAATATTGTAATGATCACACTACACACTACATCAGAATAGCTAATAGTCTGGTTGATAGCAACTTTAACCTTGGCATAGTCAACTCTTTTAAAGGAATAACTCTAGATTCAAAATACAAAAAAACTCTTCCTTGTTTCATACGCAAACTGCAGAACTTTGAAATAAGCACGTTCGCTTCAAAGTCTCAATCCAAGGAGTGAATAGTTGATAATTACAATTTTACCATTTTTGATTAAAAACCGACCTTAGTACAAATATTTGCTTTGGCTCATTCACGGAAAAGCGTAGAAAATAAGCTAAGCATCCCTTTTTTTAGTTAGTTCATCTAAACATCCATGCCCATCTTTGTTAGCTCAAACTGTATTATGTCTACCTTATTATTCCATATTATTCCTAACACTTACATTTTGTCTCCTGTTTCTTGAATTGGCTCAATTAGTATTTTTCAAATAAATATTCTGATCGTCTCCGATCATTTGTCTTAACAACACTGTTTTCTTTCAGACAAATTTTCTCTTTTATACTTTTGTTTTTAGTTTTCCATTTTCTAAGCTAAAAACCTCTTTTAAATATACATTTCTGGCTCTGTTATAGAGTAAGTACCTCCTATAAACATTGACAAATTGTTACAAGGTCGTCAGCGTTAGAATGACTGAGACAATTGAGGGGGAAATTCTTAGTCTAAATCCTTAAGAGTTCCTAAGTGGTACCTCAGAACAGCAATTAACAACTAAGATGACCTATTAGCCCAAAAACAGCAACTTATATTTTTTAACAATAATATTTGGGTTGTGTTGCCTGCCTTAACATTACTAACCCAGAGCAATCTTAGTCCAATTCTAACAGTTGGATCTACTTTTGCATTCATAAAATCTTTAGTAGTGTCACCCAGAAAGGCTAGTCTAACATTTCAAAACCTAAACCAAAAAATTCACAAGTCAATAGGGTTAATAAAGGCCACATGTGCATGCAATCATTTCATGATGTTCCAATACTCTTGTTTCTGCAAGAAACGTCATACACAACTCGTACCTATGTTTTTTCAGCCTCTTCCCTTGTAACGGCATAGCGTAATAGATGGTTGATCTTTTTTTTTGCAACATTCATATCCTACACCCTTGACACCACACTTCTTTCTGACTGTTTTAAACGATTTTGTTAAACCGACACAGGATTTCTGGGTCTTGCTTTAGCTTTACAATTTGAAACTTGAGTCGCATAAGGTAATTTAAATAATTTAATGATACCAAACACCGACCAGCTTTATATGGCAACGATAATGGATACCCTGATCTTGTATATGCAACTTCCTCTACAAACCACTCTTTAACTTTATTTTTTGATTTGATACCCAGAGTGTCAAGATCCTATAGTTTAATGCTTTCCCTATTAGTTTCTTTGGGATTTCAATTTGTGTCCTTAAGATTTGACTTTGCATTTGTTGCAACGAAATGCACCCACACACAAACACACACACGCACACACACACATCCGAAAAATTTAATATTTTACCTAGTAGTCCCCCAAACACCCAGCCAAATGCTGTATTTGGTGCACTGAATCATGTCGACACCCTCGCCTTCAAATCTAGGCATAGTTGGGAAGCATAACAAATACAAGTGACGGTAACTTTTTTCTTACCTTTTCGACACGAAAATTAGGTACATTTGCAATGCTACCAACAACAAAACATTGAATTCCTGTTCTATTCTCTCACTCTGTAATAGACAACCGACATTGCACATGTTATTAGCGATGTGTCTTACATTGAAATGTACATCCTGTGTAAAGATTGTGGATAATAATGATAATGATAATAAAATAACAATAATGATGATAACACCTTTTGCCTTGATATCTTCTCTTTTACCCAATTGCTTTTTTAACTAAATTTTCAATTCTCACTGGTATCAAACCTAAAGTTTTCATAGCCCTAGCAGTCACAAAAGACCTGTGGGTACCTGGGTCAAAAAGCATTTTTACCATACTCTCTTCTAGTTTCTTCACTTTTGGAAAGGCTGTTTGGAAAGCTACTTTGGTATCGGCACATGTCCACCCAGAAATGGTCATTATATCAAATAATTGCTGCTACGACTAAACTTAATCTTTCTATCAGTCAGATATGATTCCTAGGGCCTAACATTATTGCATATCATATAATGATGGTCAGCTTTCCAAAAGTAACGGTTAGGTTTTGATCTACTTTCGAAAGATCTATGACACGCCTTTAAATAAACAATACATTTATACTGGTTTCTCAGAACCTTCTTCTCAGCATCCTTTAAACTTGTGTAAAAGTCTTTAATGTTATACCCATTCTTCGCACAGGTCCTCAAAAAAGATGAAAACAAAGCACGTGCGATACTATATCCTATTCTGGATAACTCCTAGTAGTATAAAAATGCCGATTCTAAAGCATTTTCCACAAATCTACCATCAACGACTCTGGCATACTTTTTATTCAACCATCAATCAACCACAAGTCATTTCTGGCGCATTTACCATCCACAACATGGCTAAAACAAAGTTATTTAAGGGGATGTAAGACACAACGTCGAAGACCGGTCACAGTCCTATTGTGCCCTATCATCTCCTATCATGTCCTATCGTGTTCTATCATGTCCTACCATGTCCTCATTTTGTCTTGTAGTACCCATGTACCAGCGTGTAAGTTATAGGAGGCTCGCCAATTTTAGGGAGCTTTGGTTTTGTGTAACTCATAGTATCCATGTGCCACAGTGTGAATCTCATACTCTAAAAATACTCTCTTATCATCAGCAGCACTCAATGCAGTACTGTTGACTTCTTCTGTGTACACGTTATGCTTGTGACTTGTGATGACATTCATTTTTCTAAGCTGTTCTTCACCTCAGAACAAGTATTCTCTGTAATCCTCAAATTCAAAGCTTTTTTTCACTACCGGCCTCTTGACACCCTTACATTTCTTTTCTTCGATTCCAGTGAACATCTTGTAAGAATGCAGTTTAGCCCTCAACCCAACAAACTCTTCAATGATATCATCTCCTTCC
Source organism: Morbakka virulenta (assembly GCA_003991215.1). NCBI lineage: Eukaryota > Metazoa > Cnidaria > Cubozoa > Carybdeida > Carukiidae > Morbakka > Morbakka virulenta. The sequence goes on from RDPX01000030.1 coordinate 1,029,804, forward strand.
TCATCTTTAAACATACCCGCTACTTACTTGGTATGTCCAGCCTCAATCATGCTTGGGTGATTTTACTTGTATTACATTTAGCTACCACATCACAAGATATATAGCTATAAAAGTCTTTTTTTCAAGCTCATATGCTAGACCGTCTGTATCGGTGAATAATATTTTCACTTTTGGCCCATACTTTGATTTGATGTAGTTGTAATGGAAATCATACATCAATGTCTTGATGAGATCTAGAATGTACATTCCTAGGAATACTTTCTTGTTTAATACCAGTTTTGTGGGGTTTTTTCGTGTGTGTGACAGTGCTTAGAGTTTGCAAGCTTCTTTGCCTTTGTTTCATTGGTTGTTAATCGGATATCTACCCGACTCCAAATAATATCCACGGTTTTCCCAAATACAGAGTTGTTCATGATCTTAATCTTTTTGAAAGTTATTGTTTGCCTTTGCTCTACGATTTGTGTTCAGATGCTTGAGCCATGCAGTTTCCTTAAACTTGAAATCCCTATGGATCTTTGTAATCTTTAACCTCAAGCTCTCATATAGTTTGAAATTCTCATAGTGTACCACATACTTTGTTTTGTCACTGAAATTGAAGATTAGCTTGCCAACTTTATTCACTTTAAGGCTTTCTGGAGCGAGTGGATAGTCATTGTGTAATCATGCAATTCCCTTGGATACTCTAAGTCAACTTCTAGGATGCATGAATGGTGCTTCCACACAGTCAATTCACTCATCCATTTAAATCCATGTGTAGGAAATGGTTTGTTCATAGCTCACCCATAGAGTCTTTTTGCATCTAGGTAATTGATGTATTTTGTTTTCTCATTTGTTTGTGTTTATTTATCATGTAGTAGTTATTATCCTTTCCATCTCTATTACTAATCGTTGAGATTTCACATCTGATACCCTTTTCAATCATTAATAACGTATTCGGATAGGATAGTAATTCTAGATTAATTTTAGTAATTTTTAAAGCAGAATCCCATGGGAGACCAGGCACTGTGTAATACCATGCAGGATCTAAACCATGCTTTTTACTGCATACATATCTAAAGTTTTCAAAGACATCAGTAAATAATAATAATAATAATAATAATAATAATAATAAGTCAGATATGTTTTATACGTTGTGATAATCTCTAAGTGTCAAGTGTCTTCATGATGGGTTCACACCTGGAAAATATAAATTGATGGGTCCATATAACCCTTTGGATTGTCAACTAGATTTTGATAGACAAACTGGAAAAATCACAGAGTTTCATGTTCTATCCTATAACAAAGTAGATGCTGTAGCCGTTTAACATAAGTTGATTATGCCATGTGTAAGGACAACGGAACTGTAAGCATAAACAATGCTGATCGTAAAATGATAAAAAGTTTGGGTGAAATTCCTTACAAAGATATGCACAAGTGGGGCATGTTTGCTAGAGCTCTCATTGACGAAAAAAAACTTTGCTTGGGTGTAAAATGGCATGATCAGTTAGCTGATGATTTGCACAAACTTGTAAGTAAACACTTCCCGAAACGTAGAGTCCCTGTATCGAAAATTGACGACACTTGTGCTGTAGATCTTGTGGAGATGCAAAAGTTATCCAAGTACAATAATGGGTTCAGGTACTTACTAGCGGTGATTGATATGTTTAGCAAATATGGTTGGTTGATTCCTTTGAAAAATAAGACAGGTATCGAAGTAGAAAAAGTTTTCGCAAAAGTTTTCTTACAAAGAGTACCATATAAAAGTTGAGCTGATAAAGGTAAAAAGTTTTACAACAGACAACCTAAGGATTTGTTAAAGAAACATGACGTTAAATTGTACAGCACCAATAATGAATAGAAATCACCTGTTGTCGAGAGATGGAACCGAACTATGAAGAACAAAATGTATAAAAATTTTACTGCGAATCAAAAGAGTGATGTTATACTTGATATGACAGAAAAGAATAACAACACCAAACACAGGAGCACTTGAATGACAATTAACGATGCAAGTAACCCCCAAACTTCAACCAAAGTTTACCTTACTTGATACAAAAACCCACCAGAGAAAACTGAACCTAAATTCAGTATTGATGATAGTGTTAGAATTACTAAGAATAAAGAGACATTTGAAAAACGCTACACAACAAACTGGACAAAAAAGCTGTCATCACAGAAGTTCAAAATACTACACCACCTACACACAAGATAGCAGACCTGAACGGTAGGACATTCTAGGTTCATCCTACGAACAGGAGCTTCAGTTGTCAAAGCAAGACCCGTTTAGAATTGAAAAGATTATCAAACTCTGACAGAAAAATGGTAAGAAACAGATAAACGTCAGATAAACACCCCCTCGTACATTCATTGAAATTTTTTAGCAAGAGCTTTTCGAGTGGTTGTTTCATTTACAAGCTCATCGTTTAATTGCACGATTTGTTGAACCGTAAAATTAAATGTGATATCTAACGTGGGATATAGATTACCTCTGGATACTGGATACTTATCAACTTTTTCTGACATTTTTATATACATAATTTTCTTGCCCGTACTGTGTATACAGATGCCAACTAGGCTCTTTACCAGATGTGACAATCATTTCATTATGATCTTCTCCAAGAAAAACTACTGTTAACTTTTAATTATCAATAAGATCCCACTGGATTTTCTCTTTGAGTCCAGGAGTTTTTCCGAACTTTAACACCTGTGGCATCAACATCGCTTTTTGGACAGTTTCGCTTTCACCAATTTTAAGAGCTGAAGCATAAACAAACCTAGACTCCTCGACGCTATATTTTAAAGCATTTTTATGGTTGAAGCGAACTATACCTTCCCATATCAAGTTAATAGGTGGCAAACAGATGCCTCAATCTGGCTGAATAATCACAATCTCAGGGTTGCTTTGAGGTTCGGTATCGCTCTTGTCTCCTTCATCTCCTTTGTCCCCGTTGTCTCCTTTTGGTCCCTGCAGCCCTTTTTCACCTTGAAGTCCAACCGACCCTTTTGGCTCCATTGGAGGTGTAAAAAAAATCTTGTGGTGTGCATATTTTAATTTGCTCTTCGTTTCAAACACTTTCACGGTCTTAAAAGCTGGTCCTAAGAGTTCTATACCTATTGTTTTATCTCCAATTGCTATAAAAAACTGAATAATTGTAGGCTTTTTCTTGCCCTTATCTATTGCTGATGCAGGTATAATTGTTGTGCTATGTACTTGACCTTAGTTGTGTCCAGCAACAAACTCGATATTGATCAATGGATTTAGTAAATCTACATCTGTTTTAAGGTATATGATTGTCCTGANGTGGTGTGCATATTTCAATTTGCTCTTTGTTTCAAACACTTTCACGGTCTTAAAAGCTGGTCCTAAGAGTTCTATACCTATTGTTTTATCTCCAATTGCTATAGAAAACTGAATAATTGTAGGCTTTTCCTTGTCCTTATCTATTGCTGATGCAGGTATAATTGTTGTGCTATGTACTTGACTCGGGAGGGGGGACTCAATTTGTACTTGCTGTTGTACCTTTTGGCCCCTTTAACCCTTTTTCACCTTGAAGTCCAACCGACCCTTTTTGCTCCATTAGAGATGTAAAAAAATCTTGTGGTGTGCATATTTCAATTTGCTCTTTGTTTCAAACACTTTCACGGTCTTAAAAGCTGGTCCTAAGAGTTCTATACCTATTGTTTGATCTCCAATTGCTATAAAAAACTGAATAATTGTAGGCTTTTCCTTGCCCTTATCTATTGCTGATGCAGGTATAATTGTTGTGCTATGTACTTGACCTTAGTTGTGTCCAGCAACAAACTCGATATTGATCAATGGATTTAGTAAATCTACATCTGTTTTAAGGTATATGATTGTCCTGAAACGGTACGGCCTTGTAACAAGATCACATGGACTTGCAGAGACATTCCTGCAAGACACGATTTAAGGAGGCAGGAAGAGAGGACGATAGAAGAAGAGATGGGAGGACAACATCCCCGAGTGGACACACTACACTTTGGGTTAAGCTCTGAGAAAATCGGGCGACCACAAAGATTGGAGAGGAGTGGTAGCAAGATCATCAGTTGTGCCCCTACGGTCATCCAGATTACGAGATAGGCGAATGTAAAGGTGATTGTCATGGAGAGAGAGTGGCCAGTCGAGTAACTGTTCCCGTTTGACTGAGATTTTCGGTGGTCCTTGTGATCCACGAGGTCCTTGGGACCCTTGAGACCCTCGTTTTGTACTTCTATTATCATTTTCTCCAATCAAACTAGGCACTGTTTTTTAATAAAAAGTGTTTATTTTCTCTTGAAAACCTACACCGTCACTGAGATGTTTTAAAAAGTACAGACAGAGTTAACTACAGATTTTTGTATTTGGTTCTTGAACTTGTTCAATGTTTCTCTGGATGCATAAGGTTTCTTTCTTTCATTCTGAGGGTGGTTTTAGATATCTTTGTAGCTTAAAAGGTATTATGCATCCAAATGAATCAAAATAAATTCTGTTTGAAACTTGTTTGTACCAACACATCCAGTGAGATCTTTGTTGATTCGAATCATTGAAGTTCATAACAGCACACTCATCTTTGTCTTTACTATCTTTAACTGTTTGACAATATCGTGTATGTCAAAGTTCTTTAGGCTATCGTAACCTAAACCATTTTTTACAATGAATTTGTTCATTTTTCAATGTAAAATAAAATCTCGTGTAATAAAAATGGCAGCAAATATTCGATTCCAAAGAGAAATTCGATGAAGACAAGAGCATTAAGTCCTTCCAGTATAATAAGTACGAACCTGAAACTGGTGTTGATATAAACCAGCAGGGTAAGATTTACATTCACATCAATCACCCTGACAGGTTTTACTATCTTACCATAGAAGGGCAATTACAAAAAGTAGATGGTACTGCTTACACACATGCAAACCTAATTGCATTACAAAATAATGCAATAAAACTCCTGCGTGGAGTTTTTTGAGTGCAATAAATACATATATCAACGGTCAACTAGAAATTCTTGGTTTTGCTAAAAATGCAATTACAATATCTGCAAACAGGAACACCTTAAAAATGTATTCTGACAATCACAAACTGATATAAGGTCGGCTCTACACCTGTACACAGCGTCGCCTCAGTGCCAGGGTTCAAGCATCAAAAATATACAGGAACTGTTGGGGGTGAAAATATCGTTAATGCTGTCGCGAGTTATTCAGAGAGAGACTTAGAATACAGACCACAACACACTGTTGTTAACGCAATCGAATCTCATCAAAACTAAACTAACTCATACAAGAAGGTGATATATATATATATTAAACATGTAATTATGTTTATTTCGCACTTGTCGAGACAACTTCCTAATTTCACACGCGAGAATATGACAACAGGACGAGATTAACAAGAGGAGACAATAGGACAGCATGACAAGACACCGAGTGGGCACATTAATAAATATAAATCCTAACAAATCGGTAAATTAAAATATCAATCATTACACCATCCCCTCCCTAACTTGAGCCAAAGTATACTAATGAGTAACAAAATCTCCAAACCTTAAAGGTGGTCTGATAACCTGCCTCAACCGAGCTGGACGTTGTAAAGGATGAAGGTCCTGGTTTTAAAACTGAACTCCGGTATCGTCTTTGTTTAAACTAATCCCCTCAGGTAATAAGAATATTTCCCCAGGTTTCTTAACAGGGCAAAAGCTTTCCCCCTTATCAAAAGGAATAGAGCAAGCCTTGACATTATTGTGGTGAACAACAATGTCTTTCCCATTGGTGGATCTGATCTTATAATTAACCCCATTCCTATCCTGGATTTTGTAGGGCCCAACCCATCGTCTACCAAATTTCCAAGTCTTGGGGCGGAGCAGCCATACTGACTGACCAACAGAAAAGGGTTTCCATTTAGTCAAAGATGGCCCCTGGGCTTTCTGATTATGCCTGCTATCTGCTAAGTGCTCCTGGGCTACCTTCTGCACGCTGCGTGGATGTTTTCTTACTGCTGTTGAGTATTCTGTCTGACTACCAGGATTCTTTAGAGGAATACCTAAATCTACTTCTAGTGGTGTTCTAGTAACTCTACCAAAGACTCATAAGGGCTATAACCTGTTGACTCATGGACACCAGTATTATAAGAATAGGCAGCCAAATCTACCCACAAGTCCCAATCATCCTGGTGTTCAGAGACAAAAGCTGATAACATATCTTGCAGGGTGTGATTTTGCCTCTCCACCAAGCCATCACACTGGGGGTGATAAGCTGTTGTTCGAGATTTATGGATGCCCATCAGGCTACAAATTTCTTTAATTAAATTACCTTCAAAATTACGACCCTGATCAGAATGTAAGACAGTAGGAGGCCCAAATCTACTGAAAACACGTGAGACAAGAATTTCAGCAACAGTTTGTACTTTTTGGTCTTAAGTTGCAAATACCTCACACCACTTAGTAAAGTGATCCATGACAACAAGGAGGTGCTTATTCCCACGGGAAGTCTCAGGCAAAGGACCCACGTAATCCATTGCCCAAAAAACAAACGGGTCATTTACCTCAACAGATTGCAAAGGAGCCTTTTTATGGTTAGGATCACGTTTGCTCTGGGCACAAAGGGGGCAACCTCTGACAAAATTACTTATCTGTGTGGCCATGTGAGGCCAGTAAAACCTACTGCGTGCCCTCAACAGTGTTCCTTTTATGCCTGAGTGGCCAGAGAATGGGCTGCAATGGATACCTGTCAAAATTGAGTCTATCATTTTAGTAGGAATAACGAATGCATAATTTGGAAAAGATTGATCAGATGTTAAATGTTTAACTAGTAGCCCATTAGTTATCAATAATTCGTCCCAACAATGCCAATAAACCCTAAGGATAGGGTATATAGACCAAACAAAAAAGGTGGTTTAGGAAAGTCTAATAACTTCATTTCAATAACTTTACTTGTTGCTGGGTCATCAAGTTGGGCCTGTTGCAGGTTATATCCAGGCTTCATGGTTGTTACGTAACTATATAAAGAAGGGTTTTGAGGCAGCCGTGACAAAGCATCAGCATTTTGGTTAGCTGTGCCAGGTCGATGCTTCACATCAAAGGTATATTCCTGCAGATCCATGACCCAACGAGCTATTCTACCCTTTGGCTCAACTGAATGAAGCCAGCGCAAGGCACTGTGGTCAGTGACTAAAGTGAAGTGCTTACCTAACAGGTAAACTCTGTAGTGATCTGTTGCAAACACAACAGCTAGGGCTTCTTTCTC
>RDPX01000030.1:1046828-1085167 GCA_003991215.1 Morbakka virulenta
TGCAAGACACAACGAGCACACACTGGGACAGGATAGGACAGGATAGGGCACGAGAGGACACGAAAGGACACGAAAGGACAGTGGGCGGTCTTCGAAGTTTTGTCTTGCATCCTCTTATTTCACCTTGTTTTAACAATGGTGTGGGTGGTAAATGCGCCAGAATCGGCATTTTGATACTACTGTACTGCTCCTCATCGGTCTTCGTCGCTGTTTCCTGATCTTGACGTCACTGATTTCAGTGGGAATAAGTAACAATCGTGTACCTCTTCCAAAATACAAAGGACTGGACCTAACTGTGAAAAAGGTAAGAAAATGCTAATCAATTTAAATAAATAATATACAAACAACATCAATTTTTAAGAATTTCACCATTAATTAGACGACCGTTGTAGGAAGCCACAATTTGAGTAAGAAGGTAAAGTAATTAGTAAATAAGGTGGATTAATTAGAAAATAAGTTGGCGATTAAATATGGAAGTCGTTTTTCATATTAATGCACAGGAAGGCAAATAAATAATAACAGTACTGGTGAATAGAAATGGTAAAGGAAACTTTACTAAAAAGTGAAGGTCATTTGCATAAGGAAGAAATAGTTTTATATCCAGTCGGAACATTATGAAGTTAAGTAACAATATAGCGTACCTGGTATGTTGCCTATACATGCATTTGCAAAAACCCATGTAAAAGGAGGGATGATTTTCCATACGTAACATGCACATAAAGTCTTAAAAATTCTTGATTTTATGGGCTCAGTGGAAGCTATTGATGTAGGATATTTATCAGGTCTGGTCTTGAGTCGTAAGCTTCTTCTGAGTAACGTTTACGACTCAGAACACGATTATCCTACATTCATGCGCATAAAATGTTGTTTATTGCGTACTCGAATGTTGTTTTGAGAATTGTTTTTGAGTCCCTGTTGCCAATCTCACTTTCTTTTTTCTATTTGTTATTATGTATTTACTTGTGTTTACCAGCTGGTAACGAAATCATAGATTATCCCAGTCAAAAATTGTACTCTGAAATTGTTAACAATTATGCAGCCTAGCTGCATTGTTTGACACTGCCATTCATTAGTCAGTCATAATTATGTGAAATTTTTGACTGGGATAGCATCGTTTCAAAGTCCCATTATGCAACAACGAGTCTACGTGGAGCCAGTAAAGAATTGTCAAAGCACTAAAGTAGAACTTTTCCTCTGTTGCACTGCAGTGAGTGCTCTATGCGGCAAAATCGCTCTTGGGTAAGATCAAGTGTAAAGCTCTGGTCTCTCCTTCGTCGAGGCTTTGGCTATAGGGCCCAACCATGCAGGACAAGGGTCTTGAGATGCTTAAGCCTTGGCAGAAGACCAACCCAAGAGGAAGGGCCTTTCTACGGAGGGCTCCGAAGGGGTGATCCATATGCCTTGCATTTTATGGCGTCTTGTGTGCTTTCTGTCCCTCTTTTTCTTGATCTGTTGCTTCCCTTTCTGGTCTTTAAAAGAATCTGTGAAAGACAATAATGGGCCCACTGTTTACCAGGGATTCCATCAATGAAAGACCCAGTGTATGCGGAAAATGTCTAAGGAGCACACTAAACTCTCCATGTAAAAAAACATGAAATCATAAAGGTACATGTAAGCGGCAAGAATCAGAGTACAACATATGCTAAAAAATCTGTCGGAAACCACTGTATCGAGTATCATCAATACGAACAATGCCTACCAAACAACACAACATGCCAGTGTCCGAAAAAGACACTGGTTTTCTCACAATCCATCTCTCGATCAGGAACTGTTGAAGTAGTTAAAAGAGGCGCGAAAAACGAACATCGAAGAAAAGGGCTGGATTCTGTTAGAGAAGGCAAACATGTTTGGCAGTACCTTTAGACAAAGGAACGTACAAGAGTATTCTACTTTTAAATTTGTGACCACGAGATACAACGATGGCTGGAAAATCCGTCATGGTATCCTTGAGGAAAAAAATCAGTAAGAGAAAGCGCATCTGTTGAGCTCAAATTGGGAAACATCAAAGAGCGGCAAGAGACCATTTTGCTTGATCTATTGGATTCGTATAAGGCAAAAAACATCTTTAATTCCTACAAAACTGGTTTGTTCTGTAGGTTTACACCAGATAAATCTTCTGTTTTGAAAAAGCAAAGAAAAGGTTTGCGATAAAAAGTCAAAAGAAAGAATTACCATACTTAGCATTCCGTCCAACGGTTGTAATAGGAAAGTCAGGAAACGTACGGGTTTTCAAAAATACAAAAAAGTTATCAATAACCTTCCGATTCAACAAGAAGGCCCAGATTGTGTGAGCTTTTTAAAAACCCACTTCGCGATTCAAATAAGAAGTTCACCAGACAGAAACGAAAAGTATGTGTGGTTTTTAAGCATGGTGCAACTCACCCTCATGTGGCAGATATAAAGGGCGTCAAATTAGTTTTCCTGCCACCGAACATTGCATCAAAAACGCAGCTGCTGTTATTATCAGCGTGAAGTGCTTTTACAGGACAAAGGTAATCCCCCAAATCATTTTTGTCCATGACAGCGAGGAAAAGTTTGAATTTGATCTGTTTACACTGATCAGTTCATGGGAAAGTCTAACTGAATTCACTGTGAAAAATGTTTTAGACATGTTCCCTTGAGAGCGACGCCCAACGAAGATGACAATGACATGTATTTTCAGCAGGTAAAGCAGGAGACACAAGAAAAGCAGGAGGAGCAGAACTTTGGCAGAACATTTGGGGCCATCTATAGGAAGCTTGATTAATACTATAAGCTGCTGTGTGGGTGTCACAAGACGACTACGCGACTATTGTTGATAAACTGAAAACTGCTGCTAACTTGACCAATGAAGACATCAAGAATAACATCACAGAAATTTCACATACAAATCTAGAGAGAAAAGGCAGCTGCATTGTTGCAAAAGTTGAAAACATTCGTTCTTCAACAGTACATTTGCACAAATGAACATATCACTGCAGTTGATAAATTAGATAGCTTCATGGACCAAAGTCCTTTATCTAAAACTATAAGAAGGATGCCGAATTCTATGTGCTTTTATTTTTAAGATATAAACATTTTTGACAAGAAGCAAGAAACTTTATTGAGAGTAGAGACAGTTTATAGGGAAATCGGCTATATGCATGTAAATAAAATTAAATTAAAAGCCCAAATCAGAAGAGAAATGTTGATTAAGTGTTAGCTAAGATATTACGAAGAACATAATTTTGTTGATTATACTGATGGATAAACTTACTAAGTGCATAAAGGTGTATCCGTTTTTCATAAACTACGAAAAAAGCTTTCAATCCAGTAAGAGATTGTAATTTGAAAAATGGGCCTCATAATCTACAGGCATGTGGGAGAAATCTGAGATAAATTAAAAATAATTTTTTGAATTTAAAAAAGGCAAGAACAAAAATAATAAATACGGAAATGGGAAAACGTTAAGAAGGATGTAAGACAGGATTGGGCCATGTCTATTGAAAGTATAGAAAGTAAGAAGTGTAAGACAGAAAACTAATTTATCAATGGAAATACCGGTATTGTATTCAACATTTTATTTTGTACATCGGCACTTGTGTATCATATGTTTTACTATTCAACCTATCTTGTGCCACCAACTGATTTTTATATCAAAAGCTTTGCTGTTTCTTATAATTTTCCTTTATATCTATCAACACCACCACAAACAACTAGTCATTAAAGAACCAGAAATCTTTAAATGGAGAATATTTTAATAGCCACTGGCGATTATCATTCTTTTTACCAACATTGGCCTGACACAGAATGTAGTATTTAGCATAAGCGCAGCCTCCTTTTGAGTATTAGGTGTTTTCTTTTGAATACTTGAACACAAAGCCTCATTTTGTTTCTTAAGCCCTTTCACATGAAAAAGCATTACGTAATTGTCTAATGTAAAATGAAATACTGAGAAATTAATTTTGTCGTTTCCAAGGGCTAATTTAGGGACATATTTTATTTATGCATGGGAAAGCCTAACTGAATTCACTGTGAAAAAATGTTCTAGACATGTTCCGTTGAGAGCGACGCCCAACGAAGATGACAATGACATGTATTTTCAGCAGGTGAAGCAGGAGACACACGAGGAGCAGGAGGAGCAGAACTTTGGCAGAAACATTTGGGGCTATCTATAGGAAGCTTGATTAATACTATAAGCTGCTGTGTGGGTGTCACAAGACGACTAAGCGACTATTGTTGATCAAATGAAAACTGCTGCTCACTTGACCAATAAGATAAAATTTTATTTCCCATGCTAATTTAGTACAAATAAGATAAAAACAAGAAGTTGGGAAATTTTAGTAAGCAAGTCTGACAGTTTTGGTAATCTGAATTCTTGAATTTTGTATTTTTGCAATTTATAAGACTTTATTTGTGAATTAGTCTATGCATTTCAGTAAAAGGGATTTTTCGACAGTTTTTAAATGCATTTCATAGATTCTAATGAAAGAGCTTAATATCAACTACCAGTCTCTGAAGCAAAGAGTTTACGACAGACATGGAAATCACTTACCTCTGTCAAGTGTAAATTTTAAAGCCAAATTTCTATCTGAAGCAGACATATTGTTAAGAAGAGATCCAGGGAACCGAGATAAACAGGAAAATGTATTATCAATTAAGAAAAGATGCCAAGATATGCTGCTTCAGCTCGTTGTGCAAGTCGAGGAAAGACTCCCGAAGAACAAAGAAATATTTTCTGGAATCAGTGGCTTGTCACTTAATGCTGTACTATCACAGACCGACCGTTTTCCATTTTCAACGCTTCCATTTCCGCATTTGCTACTTTCCGATTTGGACAAAATTGAAAGTCAATACAGAAAAATAGTATGCCATATGTGGGCTGAAGAAAGCGTTTTCCAAGAAGGAAAGATTCCAACAGATGCTGTTTAGTTTTGGAACGGGATTTCAAAATATGAAGATTCTGCCGGGAGGAAATCTTACAGAGAGCTGGCCACCTATGCTTTATCTTGTTTGTCAACCCCTGTGAGCAATGCAATGGCAGAGAGAATATTTTCCTATGCTGCATGCATCAAAACCAAGCTACGCAATAGATTAAGTTTTAAAATGTTGGATGCAATACTACGCGTAAGAACATCTTTGTTATTGGATGAAAAATGCTGCAAAGAAATCGTAGTTACCAGCAAAATGCTTCATCAATTTAATTTTGCAACACTGTATTCCCAGGGTGAAAATGAGGGTGAATATGACATTTCAGCATTGAACTCTCTGAACTAACTTTATTTTGTGATAAGTTTTTTTGCTGTAAGAGGCTTGATGATGTACCATTATATGACTTTTGATGATATATATAACCTTGGTTTAGATATTTGGCTTATTTTTTCCTCATCTCTAGTGAGAAAACAGTTGCGGAGGCGCCATAAACAATCAGCAACTGGATTTCTGAGGAGGAGATGGCCGTAGATAATTTGGGATTGATTTGGGATTACTTTATTCTAAATTTGGGATTGGGTCCGAATTTTCATCTTGCAAGCCTGGTCTATAGCAGTACCAGAACAACAAAATATCATTTCAAATCCAACCATGGACAACCTAATATAATTATATTGCTTCGGGATCTTCCACAAGTGATGCAAATAAATTGTAAAATTTTACATATATTAAGACATTTTAGATCAAGAAGTATGAGGTGTCGATTCCTCTCATTTTCAATGTGCCGTGAGAGAAAAATCAGAATGTAGCCATTAGGCAGAGGAAAACTCGCTTAAATCATCTTTATCGCCAACAGTTCAGGGGGTGATTTTCGGGGATTTCTTTTAACTGCATAATAAAATCATCCAAGTCCACGTTTTTGATTTGTTCTGATACAAAAGCAAGTGAAATCTCACCCCATTTACAATTACGCCCCAAAGGCCGCCGATATGGAGTAAGAACTCTGGTGAATGTAGAAATGAATCCTTTTTATACCTCTGGCACCAAAGGTCAATCTTACAATATAAGTAATGTCTAACATGGAAAAGCCCAGAGCGAAGTGAAGTAAAGTATTTGAAAAACACTTGCAATGTTATCCGGCGAGGTGGTCTTCATTTCTTCTAACAAATATTGTCTTGCTACATCTTATCTTTTTTTTAAATCTGCAGTTATTGAGTTTATATTTTTAAGCTCAGTAAGTGGTGTTAGTGAGCCAACAGTATGGAAGTTCTCATTGCGTGGAAGAAAATATCGAATAGCTGATATGATATTCGATCTTCTAAGCCTAAACCTTTTGTTCATTTGGCACATTCATTAGTATAGAACCTCATTAAAAATACCAATGTAGAATGTTTTCAGGGATATATTTTTATTCCTGTGGCCCACAATTGATTTGATAGTACTGTCTTTGAATGTTACTGTCAATTTTCTTTGTTTCTCACTCCCGGATAATCATCATTATACTCACAAAATATCAGTGTGGCTGAATTGACACCCACAAATTCCTCTGAACTCTTACTCAGATCTTTTAACTCTTCAATGATTGACTATAATTAGGTTTTATCCAGCCATAAGCTCACTATCTCAAGAGTTTAATTGTTCATAAGAAGGCTTAATTATTTCCAATATCATTTTAGCAAGAAAAGCTACAAAAAGAAACCTCAGGTGACTCTAACAAACGATCCCGCCCCAATACATGCAATTGCGTCAATTCCCTACACATCACAATGTTCTAACACTTTGATAATAACATAGTTTGTTAACATAATAGATAGGGTTTCAAAGTGTCTAGACCAGATGTAGTCCGGTGGTCGTTTTAATTTCTGAACCTCATAAATGTCACTGACTTTAGATCCCTAGAAGAGGTTAAATAGCATATCACATGTGCAGACACACTTCTCCACTTCCTGTTGCATTGCTGCGTTGAGGCGTTACTGAGCACAATATGTTACAAGTAATCGAAGCAAAGCATTAAGCATTGAAGCTCTTTTTCACGTCTATTCTGTTGCTGTCTTTAAAAAACCTTCATGTTTTCATTTATAAAAGATGCCCAGAGGTAAAATTCGCTTTGAATTAAGAAGAGCTTAATGTAGGCTAGGCAGGAATACCCAGAAATTCTACATTAGGTTTATCTAACTTGACTATTGCCACCAGACTCTTCTTAACTATACAGTCTTTCATTAATCACCAAACCGTCTCCAATAACATTGTTTCACTGGCACAAATTTTCAGTTGCACGGGTAGCATTTTATAGAATAACACGTTGTCAGAAATAGGATTTTAAAGAGCAAAAATTGTTATAAATGATAAAAAATATCTAGGTAGTGGTTTTGACTCAATAGGGTAAGAGGATACCGACAGGGAGACACAAAAAACACCACAAAAAAGTTAATTTTAGCTGTATATCACTGGACAGGCCAAATCCCATCTCCATACAATCCTGGCGAAGGATCTGACTTTGTCATCTTTGAAATAGTAATTGTTCTTTTTATTAATTTGCGGTGCAAGTGAGAGATACAATTGGGAAAGGGAAGAAACCAATCAATTATAAAAGAAGAAAAAGTACAGAGTAAAAAAATCAAGCCTTCAGCCCTTGCTTAGGGGTAAAAGACCTATCAGGAAAAAAACACTAGACGATTTAGTCAATTTGTTCAGTTGCACTTCACTTTACAAGTTCTTTTATAAAATTTCAAAGTTTGAATGCTGCCTCCTCCTTCGTCTTATTTTACAAATAACATGAATAGGCTTCTCCATTTCGATCTTCAATTTTTCTTTTATTAGCTGTATGACTTGAAAGCTACATTTAAAAATTCGAGTATGAACAATAAGTAAAGAGTAGACTTTTTAGAAAAGGTTCCATGCAACAATTCGGAGAAAATAAACCACAGAAATAAATTAATTTATAAAGTCTCGCTAACGTGTTACATAAAATAAAAATGAATGAACTCATTGTAGAAAAATTGTCACCTGTTGCAAAACAGAGCTCACAACTGACCAGAGGAAATTGTCTGCTAATGACAGCCACTCTTTGCTGCCAATCTGCACCCGGAATTGCAAAGGTAACATAGTTAGGCTCTTTCTTAACTTTCAGTCTTTATTGAACGGCAGTTCATATTTTCCGTAACTTCTGTATGTCTTTTGTATGGCAGAAATAAATCACCTAAAAAAGAAATTAACTCGGGCCTGCTGCATATAAAGGTTGTTTGCTAGGTTGGCAGTACCCAATGTGCCCCTTCGGCGAGTAATATAGTGGTAAAAATTACCAGTCTATAATAGTGTTAAGATTTGGCCTTTTTTACAAATAAATCCTAGTCAGGTGTAGTTGTGTTTGAATCTCAAAATGGATATA
Source organism: Morbakka virulenta (assembly GCA_003991215.1). NCBI lineage: Eukaryota > Metazoa > Cnidaria > Cubozoa > Carybdeida > Carukiidae > Morbakka > Morbakka virulenta. The sequence continues at coordinate 1,055,107 of RDPX01000030.1, forward strand.
TATATATATATATATATATCGAGTATAGTATACAAAATAACTAGACAAATTTAGCAGTTGCTACTAGTTTCATGTTTTCTTAACGAAGAAAACATGAAACTAGTAGTAACTGCTAAATTTGTCTAGTTATTTTGTATACTATACTCGATTTATAAACGCTCTGGAAACATTAAGCACTCTTAGTGAATATTGGTATACTTTACTACTATTACTATATATATATATATATATATATATACCTGTTGTGTTTTACATCACTTATTGTGATTCTGCACTTCTCACAGTTATGAATAAATGTCAGAATAAAGACTGAAAAGGCAGGACAAATTTCCCGCCATGTGGATTCGTCACTNATCACAACCGACTATGATATGGTTATAAGAAAACTTTATTCAGTACAATTCCACTAGTTTTGATGTGTATCATTTCAATTCTCCTTTCCACAATTTTTAGACCCGTTTTTCCACAAAGGTATAAACTGATTAAAAGAGATTATTCTATCCGGCCTTTGCCGTCAGGAAATAGAACGCAAAAATATAGCAACTTTCAACTTTCGTTGTCAGAGTTACCTACTGCTTNAAAGACTGAAAAGGCAGGACAAATTTCCCGCCATGTGGATTCGTCACTATCACAACCGACTATGATATGGTTATAAGAAAACTTTATTCAGTACAATTCCACTAGTTTTGATGTGTATCATTTCAATTCTCCTTTCCACAATTTTTAGACCCGTTTTTCCACAAAGGTATAAACTGATTAAAAGAGATTATTCTATCCGGCCTTTGCCGTCAGGAAATAGAACGCAAAAATATAGCAACTTTCAACTTTCGTTGTCAGAGTTACCTACTGCTTGAGGAATTTTCCTGTGTTTTCTTTGTTTTCTTCCCTCTTATAAACATCCCAAACACTTTTATCTACAACATACTGGGTATGCCCAAACGGTACATTTTTGTGCAGACGAATATCTTTTCTAAGTGATCCAAAAAGGATGCTAAGTAATTTATTGTAAAGGAAATATTGTGTCTTTCATTAATGCCACTCCTGATAAACAGTGGGAATTTTTTTTTACCCCTCACAGATGTCAATCTATGAAAGATCCGAGAAAGGTGGACAGAATGAGGTAAGATGGATGAAATCACGCAATACATCATAAAAGCAGCACATAAAAATCACACCCCGAAGCTCCTCCACCAAAAGGCACTTCCTCTTGGCTGGTCAAGAAAGTTTTGGGGAAGAATTCTCCTAGAAAAATTCTCTTAAAGAAGAACAAGAACAACAAGATGATATGGAGATCATGCGACACTTTGGCAGGTAAAACCCAAGACTTTCTATGAGATGACTTGTATTTTTGGTGAATAACCTTCTTGGGCTGTACAATTGACGCATATTTTTCATATAAAGCTGGAGCCATTACAGAGACGGTTATAGGCACTATGCCAAAATATTAATAAATGTCAAAAGACATAAAAACCCCTTATTATTATACTTTAGTCACGACATTAAGTGATTATTTTGAAATTAAAACTTAAAAAATGTGGACAAACCCGATAATGATGGTGACAATCACATTGCTGCTTTAAAGTATGATACAGAGATTGCTGGTCGTGAAAGCACGGGAAAATGGCGTGTCACAAACAGAAATATTATAGTCAGTGAAGACACAAAATACTTGTAGTCATTTTAGCAATTTTTGGGGGTTTTGACCATATTCCCCCAACAATTGAGGCTGGGGAAAACTGACACCAAGGCTCATATGGTGCCCTTCACAGAGACTTTGTTTGGCAATGAGGAATTTCTTGGCCGGATTCCCGTCGTGACGCCAACCAATGGCTTTTTCTTTTGTAAAGTTCCAAATTCTCCTCACCGCTCGGGAAATCGAACCCGAAACCCCTTGGTTACTGTGCAACTGCTCTAAGCATTAGGCCATGGCTCCTCTTAAAGTCATTTTAGCAATGTATTAGTTTAATTTGATAATTAATATTTTTCTGTCCTTCAACAGTCAAAGTCGGTTCTAAACAATAAAACAAGAAATTCTCTAAATTTCGCACTCAAAACCTGGCGTAACAAGAGCTGGCAACTATTTAGTCCTGGCGATGTAAGAGCCAACAATATGCTTTAGTGTTTTGGATTTTTTCGTGGTTCTTTTTAGCTTTTTTGTGTTTTTGTTTTAACGTCATTTTTCTTTAGTAGGTGGGTCTCAGACGGTGGCCTTCAGAGGAACGTGGATTTAGCAGTGAGGAATTTATTGGCCGGATGCCCTTCCTGACGCAAACCAGTAGCTTTTTCTTTTGTGAATTTCCGAAGTGGCCTGCTCCGTCATTGAGCAGACAAGTAGTCCGAAAAGCAACTTCTTGTTATCAGTAGTAAATTCACTGATCTGAAAAAACATTGGACCTAATCATATTTTTTTTCTTGCAACTCATAATCTTTTGATGGTGCCTCGCACTGTTTGTAGAAGGTTTTTGTGTGCAACAAAGAATCTAATTGTGGAAAAATTCATGTTACTTGCAGTACTTTGGCAGAAAAATGAATAATCTACTTATCTAATTGACGCAATGTCATCTATTCTGTACTGATTGACAAAATAAAAATCAATGAATATCTAGCCCTGAAAAATACCGCCCACAAAGAGAGATTGAAAAACATCTGTAGTAGACCAGGAACCAAATCAATGTAATCCAATTGAAAAGTAAATAAATAATCAGGAACAAGCGTTTTGAAAAAAATTCGTCAAAATATATACTTTTAGTCATGTCCTGGTATTTCACAAGGAGAGAGACAGAAGCCACGTTGTTTAAATAATTGCTACTCTCTTTTTTAAAAACATCTTGTTTAATAGAATGTTAATTAGTTCAAACAGTTCTCAATGGGTGATTTGCCTTTCAACAACAAATTTTAAACCTGTCATTAGTAGGGCTGTATTTTTTTTTAATGTAAAATGATAATTCTATGATCTTAGCTAGAACTAAAGATCAACTGGAAAGTACTACAGGAGAGTTGGAAAGAGATTATTGTGAAATGAGACAGAATGACTCCATCATGTTTGTACAATTTTTTTTCTAGAAAATGTGTTTCGATTTAATAAGGATAACTTTACAGAATTTCTGAATGAAATACAGTTTTCTACTTTAATTCGCAGAATAAAGCAATGAAAACAACAATAATTAGAATGTCGAAAAAATATTGAGTTGAAATTTCTCGTAATAGGTACACAGGAATGGTAAATAAACATAAATATTGCTTTAAAGTTAAAATAAAAGACGCTGTCTGTTAGCATAAACAGATAACTTGTTTTTAATCTAGGAAGAGTGAATGGTTTAATTGCAAATAGATCTTTTCTTGAACTCGTATGAAAATGAAACAGTTCAATAATATTTTCCCCGAATACCCCTTTTCCAATCAATATAAAAAACAAAAAGTCAAAATTTCTCAAGGAGAGGTCAGGAATGTTTAGCGACCGTGTAATGTATTAATAATGCCTCAGACTGAACAGATTTTTAGCATTTTTTGAAAAGAAATAACAGAGCTTTAATCTGATAAGGTTTGATTCCGGTGTGCTGTTACTGGTCTTTGATTAGACAATTGCTGTGGAAAAATGCGTCTGGTTCAGATAGATATTGAAATTAAACATTTATGGAGTTCAGCTAAATACAAAAAATTTCTTTTAAAACGAAGTCTTTCAGCATTGTGGTCTGATGAAAGAAAATAGAAAATGTAATGTGTGACCTCAATTTGTTGTGAGTTAAATGAATTTCTTAAATCTGTTTTCCTTGTTATAAAAAAATAATAGAAATGTCTTTCTATCGTTTGCTCCTTCTCATATCCAGAGCATTGTTTGGAAACGAACTTCTAACGTCCAATAAAACCTGTGGAATATTGAACAGACCGCAGACAAAATAATCACAAATATACTTGATAAAACGAAAATTTAATGACAGATAAAGATTATCGTTAAAGCAGACTCACTCAAAGCAAAACATCCTCAAGATACAATCTTTTGCATTCTCATTTTATCGATTTGTCCCCTGATTAAATACCGTTTTGAAAATTACGCCTAATCTCGTCTTGCAGAGCAACGAAAAGTTTCAGCCTTCTTTTTTTTGTTATATCACACACATGAAAATACGTATTTAAAAAAAACAACACATGTCCATATATTACTTTTAACGATTCACATATAATGTACAAAAAATATGAAAAACATACACAACGCTTCACATGAATACACTAAATAATGGAGAATGTTTACTTCAAGAAAAGTCACTTGTAATATAACTTTTTTAAGGGTTAGGACAATCATTATTATGATGCCTACGGTAATTAACTCTCAGTGTTCGTCCCCGTATCCTAGATATAAAGGTTGTTGATATTTTGGTTGATTTTCTCCTTTTGCTTTATTAGTCACCAACTTTTTGTAATTTTTTAAAATATGAATTCTAGAAATTTTGACAAAAAACAAGTTAAACACAGTCTTCTCAACCTCGTAACACGGCAGGCCTAGAGCTTTGAATATCTTACATAATACACTATGATAATACTAATGACTAGCACTTAGAATTAGGTCAACAATCCTACGAAGTCTTATTCATAATTTTTTTTTGATAAAATCGTAGTAAAGTTAGCCCAGCATTTGACGTTGCAGAATTCATCAAGACAAAATACAATAAAGGACGCCTCTGCAAATGGCTTTTTTATCATCCCAAATGTATGTATGATACGATATATTTCAAAATTGTTTAAACTATTACTCTCCTTTTCTTGCCTTGGCTTGAGGTATCCGACTTTAGATGGAGCCATGGAACAGGTTTATGTAACTAGACTATACCAAATCCAGGCCAGTCACGTTTCTACTTCAATAGTCTAACCCTCGTTACTTAAAACGTCTGAAACTAAGACTATATTTTAAGCCATCTTAGCTATTCAAAAGAAAACAGGCTAACAGTTTAGGCAAAACAGAAAATTCACAGCATTGAGGTTTATAACTTTAATAAAACGTAACCGCTTTCTAAAAGATTTATCCTAAAATTACCCAGTGATAAACAAGCATTTATATACGAATGGAACCATGGATTAATGCTTGCTTCAGCTGCATTTCAACCAAGAGGTTCTAGGTTCGATTTCTCAAGTGTTTAAAAAACTTTGGAACTTTAAAAAATCCATAAAATTTTTGACCACATGATTTTTGAGATGCATTTCGACATAATCGTCATTATCAATCATTAATATATACTATGGTCTTATCTAAACAGAAAAAATAGAGTTAGTGTCACATATTCTCAAAAGTGTTTTGTGTACTGTATCTACGACAGTCACCACATAATTGTGAGTTCGTGTTGTTTGTACTTGTCCTTGGTATTTAACTGAGGATGCTCCTCCTTCTGCCACAGGGCTTCCAACGTAAACAAAAATCTTTGACTACGTGTGCAACTCGCCAAGATCTCCACATTTTCCAAGGATACATCATTGATTACATTGCATTTTCTAAGATACTTCCCTACTGGTTTTGATCGCTTCCCATGTCCAGAAAAATGTACATCTAAACATCGGCATGACGCACCAATGTAGCACAATTGACATTGTGGACATTTGATTCGGTATACGATGTGATTCCGAACACGTTTATCTACAGCAGGCTTTAGCGATGGCATAACCGTTTTCAGCTTCCGCAGTGTGAGCATTGGTTAACATGGAGCACCCACCTTATATAAAGCTCTGCAATAGTCCTCAGTGACTTTCCCACGATATTCCAAGAAAATAAGACGTTTTCGAGGAAGTTCATTCGTGGAAAGTTCATCTCCTTGTGCTCCCTTCGAATTTTCCATTCCCCGTTCATTTAACTCTTCTACATTGAGGACCTTTTCAAGTGATTTCTGAATCACTGGCTCGTAAAAGTCTGGAGGGTGCTGGTTCTGCTCTAAAATGCATTTCGCTTTCTCAAGACTCTGGTGAAAGTTTTTCCAGGTACTATAAGCAAGATGAATTCGGTGCACAAAACCTGCCACCACTGATCGTTTATACCGTCTCGGAGCTAGTGAGTGGTAATTCATAATCAATCCAGTATCAGTAGGCTTACTGTACCACGTCGACGAAAGCAGCCCATCAATTCTGGTCATTAGCATATCTAGGAAAGGTATACTTCGATCATTCTCTTCTTCAATGGTGAACTTTAGCGATGCGTGCAGACTATTTAACTCGCCCAACTTCTGCCTCACTTCTGTTTGCCTGATACTTCTAATAATATCATCCATGAATCGATCACATAGCTTAGCGTTTCGTTTTATCCTTTCATCAAAGGTGGATAGCCAAGCGTTAGCCATGGGTGGTGTTGGTGGGCTACCCATTGCAAGGCCATCCACCTGGCGGTAAAACCCATCGTGTGTCTTCATCACAACATTGCATGTACATAGCTCCAGTAGTTCTTTAAAAGTCCCTTTATCAACAGGAGATAACTTGTGCTTGCCACTGTACAGCAAATCAGCACATATGTCAATTGCTTCACGTACTGGCACATTTGTGTACAACGAAGCTACGTCAAAGCTAACCATCATCTCGTCATTGTCCAATCTTACTGACTTCGACGAATCTGCAATTTTCTTGGTGGACATATTGATCTGGCATTCTGGGACTACCTTCAACCATTTGGTTACTACATTGGCTACTGGGTGATATACCAGTATATATATTTTAAAAAATACGGCTAAGAAATTTTTAACTGTCACAACGAAGTCCCTCTGACGAGCATCGTCTTAGCAGAATTACTGGAGAAGACGTTAAAAGCAATCAATCAGCCAGTCAAAGAAGATGCTTCTGTCATTTATCTATTAAACAAAATTCATAATTATTTGTGGCTAGAACTGAAGCAATGTCAAATGCATCTACCAACCAAATATCGAGAAGATAGAGTTCTATGATAAAATCTTCCGAAAAAACTGCGTATCATTCAAATACTTTCTTTTTCTTTTATCACCCCAGTAACCGCGAATAACAAGATCAAGCCGTACTTTTAAAACTGATACAATGCCTTCCCTAAACACGACTGGCATTCTCGTCATATTTGCAAGACTTTGATCGTTTCGCATGATGTAGTAGTGCCAAAGTTGGAGCAGAAGAAGGTTACTTATGCCAATACTACTTTAATTAAAGTTATTCAGTTCGGTCAACATTTGTTTCATTGTAACTCATTGAATTTTGTCTAGAAGCACCAGAAAGACGCACCAGAAAGACGCACCTGATAGTGAATTCTTTCTCGTTCAATCAAAGTCCTGAGTGGCTCCAGGTCTTGCTTGCGATTTTTCTACGTTTCTACGATTTTTATACGTTCTAACAAAGTCTGGCATACATCTCTAACAACAGACTCCCATTAAAAACTTACACTTTTGGTTGGTATTTATGTTGCCTGACATTTCTGCAGAAAAAATTAACAATTTTTAAGTTTTTATGAAAAGAGGAATTGGATGGTGGAAGCTTCAGAAAATGTTGGTCAAGTGACAATAGCAGGTCATCCCATTTTAGACAGCAGACATAGAACATTGTACGTTAACGCACACACTCGGGGTTTGTTATGCGAAATATAGAAAAGGTAGCCTAGATTTTGAGGCATTTAAGGAATTTTATTTGTCATCCACAAGTAGTGTCTTCTAAAACAAGAAAGATAGAGTGTTTATAATGAAAAGCTACCAAGGAACTCAGCCGATACTTTCTTAGAACTGGTGGATACAACAAAAAATGTCATTATCAAGAAAATGTTGTTGATAAAAAAGGCTACAAAAGTATTGGGTACGAGTATGTCTTGTAATTCCAGGATCTTGGCTGATTATGGCTAGTAGTAGTAGTAGTAGTAGTAGTAGTAGTAGTAGTAGTAGTAATAGTAGTAGTAATAGTAGTAGTAGTAGTGGTAGTAGTAATAGTAGTGGTAGTAGTAATAGTATTAGTAGTAGTGGTAGTAGTAATAGTAGTAGTAGTGGTGGTAGTAGTAATAGTACTAGTACTAGTAGAAGTAGGAGTAGTAGTAATAGTAGTAATAGTGGTAATAGAAGTAGTAGTAGCAGTGATAGTAGTAATAGTAGTAGTAGTAGTAATAGTAGTAGTAATAGTAGTAGTAGTAGTAGTAGTAGTAGTAGTAGTAGTAGTAGTAGTAGTAGTAGTAGTAGTAGTAGTAGTAGTAGTAGTAGTAGTAGTAGTAGTAGTAGTAGTAGTAGTAGTAGTAGTAGTAGTAGTAGTAGTAGTAGTAGTAGTAGTAGTAGTAGTAGTAATAGTAGTAGTAGTAGTAGTAGTAGTAGTAGTAGTAGTAGTAGTAGTAGTAGTAGTAGTAGCAGTAGTAGTAGTAGTAGAAGAAGTACCAATAATAATAACAATAAAAAGAAGAAGAAGAAGAGGAAGAGTTATGAGTTAGACTAGGATGATGAAGAGTTTTGTGAGTTAAAGGAAAATATTGTTGAATGAATTAGAAAAGGAAGCAAATGATTATCGCAAACAGAGAAACCCTCGTAAAAGTTTTTATTAAATAAAAACATCAAACAGTAATCAAAAAAGGTGATGCTCTGGTAAATGACATTTGTAGGAATGTTGAATTGGAATGGGAAGATGATATTGAGCGGGAAAATGAGCTGATGAGGAAATGATGACATTTCTATCCTTTTTGAAATTCCAAAGGAAAATGATCCCAAGAGTAAAAATAAAGAGAAACGTAGAACTAGAAAAGGAAAATGATACACCCACCATCAAAGAAGACCTGAAACGAAGAATTTAAGTCCACGCACAAAGGTTACGGCTCTTTGATAAGCGCAATAAATTTTATTGACAAAATAAAATGTTTGAAACAGATCAGAAATAGTTTTCCAGAGAACTTGGTTTTTGTCAAGCTCTGGTTACAGAAACGCCTTCAAAAAACGGATTGAGCTATTTTGGAAAGGTATTTGGGATAGTTAGAAAGAGCATACTGTGACAAGAGATTGGATTAAGAACACAGAACAAAGCCATGAGAGCGTTAAACAACAAGAATGGAAAGAAATCCGTGGCAGTGAAATGGAAGAAGCCCTTTGAAAGTCAAAAAACTGTGAGTCCCCTGGGATTGATAAAATACCAAGCCATCGAATATATACACTGACAGGTACTCTCATGCAACTCCCACAAATTTGTTAAACATAGTCATGAACCATTCTGATAAAACACCAAATTTGGTGTGTGTTCGAACAACATATCTTTTAGCAAAAAGCAACAACACTGCGAAGCCCCAAAATTATCTTCCAAAATTGTCTCCCAGATTATATTCCAAAGTTATATCCCAAACTTATATTCCAATATTGTGTCTCTCTACAACATATAAACTATTTACATCAATCCTTACTGATAAAACGTACAAATATTTAAAAAACGATAATCTCTTTCCTCTGAAACAAAAGGATTGTAGACAAGGGTCTTATGGATGCAAGGATCAACTTTTAATAAACAAAACGATACTTGAAATGCGTAGCTCTCCATATAGAAATTTGACTTATGCTTGGATTGATTATAATCTTTCGGGTGCTAAAAAGCTTCCCCGAATATTAATACTTGATTCCTACAACATAACGTGCAACAATATAAAACCCGTCTTGTTCTCTTTCACGGAAAAGGCGCTATGTTTTGCAATAAAGTACGAATCAAACGCCAACACATCCGGGAAGATTTACTCCACCCTCTTTTACTTTGTATGCCTCTCACTCCCGTTCTTTGAAACTTAATAAAACAGGTTATGGTTTTAAGGCTGATGGTAAAAAGCGCTGTCATCTAATAGATATATGGATGACCTAAAGCGTTATGGAAACGGTGATAACGAAATTGAGAATTTACTAAAGATAGTGAAAAGGTTTAGCGACGACATAGATAAGAAATTTGGTTTTAACAAGTGCGCCAAAATCACATTTAAAAGAGGTAAACTTAAAAAGAGTAGCAATGCAATTTTGGATAACGAATATTGCAACCGATTCCACTTTGTGAGACAAGCAAAGGCAGTGAATCTTTTGATACTAACATGATAAAAGAAATAACATAATAGCATATGATTGAATAAGGGCACGTGGGAGGTGGTACTGACAAAGGGGAGACGACAAATTAGAATAGGGCTTTTATTATGCTTCTGTGGACACTATCCACCAAAAAGGTTTGTTTGTTCAAAATATCGAAGACGACAAAATTATGAAAGATGACAGGAAGTGCAGTTTAATTCTATTTTTGCAATCAGTATGCGACTAAGATTACACCACTAAACATTAAAAAATCGGTATGCATGCTGCAGTGAAGTGGACCAAGAAGGTTCATTCTTTCGAAATCATTGAATATTTCTGATAATTGGCTTGATAGCAACTTAGTGCCATATGAACCAAGACATCAGTGGCGTAGCCAGCCGTAAAAGGTTGATGGTGCTATCAGTAATACATGCAACCATTTTGTAGAGGTTAATAAAGCCTGCTCATGGGGTTTTTAGGGTTATTAAGGTACCTCAAAGGCTCTAGAACTCCCGTCTGTGTGCCAAAAGCCTCAAATAGGTTGATTTGACAAAGTGTACTCCTGGAGGTACTCTTTTTATGTCTCTTTAATATTTTTCAACTACAACATAATGATGAAAATTTAAGCATAATAAAGGAAAACAAGTCAAAACTTCTCCTTTGCTTAAGTTTTTTATGCAAAAGGGAATCATCCAACAACGAGATAATAATATTAACAGCTGATAAAAAAGTAACCTACAGAGTTCTTGGTAGTCCAAGATGATCGATGTGAAAATAAAAGTCCATGTCAAGAACAAATGAGTACTGGTAATGCACTAATGAGCATGTAAGTATCTCAACAAAATCCAATAACAACGATAACTTAAATACTTGTTAGAAATAAGCCCTTTTCCAACAAATTATATCTCTCCAAAAATCCACCAAGAAGTGTTTCCATTACCAACAATGCGAAATGAATATTGTTCCAGTAGTGTTATTTCAGATGAGCATAACCAAGGTCCGATATAGCCACCCGTAGAGACACACAACTCAATTAGATCGCTCTAAATCTATCAAAGTACTGCCCATTTTATCAGCAGCACAATAAGACGGTCGTGCACTATTTCTCGAGTACAGTTTGCAAAAGAGTTTTCAGTGAATTGGGCTATGAACTGAAGATTTAACTACATATTTAGAAATCCATAGTGTTATTATCGTTTGGAAAGCCTCTTTTGAGTCGTGCCATCAGAGTTGAGCACGACTAAATACAAAAATACAAGATATTTTTTTTCTAAAGTAGTTTTATTTCAGGAAATGATTTTACAAGCCAAAAATTATGTAGAATTGAAATTTTTTTGATCTGCGAATTTTCTGGACCGGCACAATCGCTGGATACACAACTGCCAAGAAGCCTATGCTCCGTGATATGCCTCTAAGGTTCCTTTGATTAAGTATGGCGCTAAGAGAAAGGGAATTTTTAAGAGAATTGTAGCCAGTGCAGAGGATACAGAATGGAATGTTTTACTTACAGAAACAGAAATGAGAATGACAAGGTTGCTACTAATGAAAGAGCCAGAACTATCTTCAGCTTCTCCTACGAACATAATTAAAGAGAATGTTTAGAACATTAAACTGAGTAATCAACAATCAGTTTTTAAAAAATTAAATATTTGTAAGATGATATAGCTGAAATTGTTTCCGTAGATTTGTTGGCCGCTGAATTTGTGAAACTTTGGACAGGATTTTTGCTTGTGTCAAAACAAATAAATTTTCTCAGAATTATTATTACATAACAAAGGCATTTAATAACTTGACTATGAGTGGAATGGCAGACACGTTCAGGATCGTTCATATGGTGCAATTAATTATCTTCAATTTTCGGATAAAAAATCACTTTCATCAGCTACGACATAATTCTGTTATTCATTGAAAGAAAGAAGATTATCGATCCCCAAGAATTCTATATTTATCGAGTAAATGGCAGTCAAAGAGGAGAAAGCTCACTGTCTACCATCAAGGCACGAGGAAGTTGGTCATACCTCATTAGTTGGACTAATAACAACAGAAATATTTCTGAATAATAACTAACTAATAGTAATAATAACTTAATAATAGTAATAGTAATAATACTTAGTAATAGTAACTTCTTTACTTTGAAACCCGGTATAAAGATCTGCTACCGAAGTGGATCTGGTTTATTTCCAAGCATAATAGACGGACCTCGAGTTCTATAACATAATGTTTTGCCTAGCAAGGAAACGAGGCGTATAGGAGACAAGGAAACAATGCAAATTAACGTGAACACGGGGAAATAAATTCAAATTTCGAGCTTTTACTATTTTTCTTTAGATTTTTCTATGTAGGTATGAATCACAAACAAGACAAATGGTTAAAATACGTAATAAGTATTAAATACCAAGTATCACATGTTTTAAATATTCTTCAAAGAACCTAAACAATAGATCAGGGATTATATTAAACAGATATGATCAGGTTTTAAAACCATCTTACAAAGCATTATGAACGTACATGATTTACACATTTAAAAAACAAAGTACACAGGATATAGTATGGACAACAGGCAAAGCAGTTCAAATGCGACTAAAATCCCCTGGAACCGCTGGATTTGAATACTGAATGCTTTCCATGAAACTGTTGGATATCGTTCCCATATAGCATATTCAGGCTGCAAAAATAGAAGATCATCCTTTCAACTAAAAGAAAGCCATGTTGTTGCATTTCCAATGGCTTTTCCGCTGGCCTAATATAAACTTTTCAGTCTTTTGCTGTTGTTTGATCATAATAATTTTTTTTAATTTATTTTTTTTAAACGTCATTTTCCCCCAGCAATTGGGGCTCAGACGGTGCCCTTCAGAGGGACTTTTGATTTGGCAGTGAGGAATCTCTTGTCCGGATACCGTTCCTAATGCCAACCAATGGCTTTTTTTCTTTGCAAAGCTCCAAATTCTCCTCGAAAGCTCGGGGAATTGAACCCGTAACTATTGGTTGCTGTGCAGTTACACTAACGATTAAGTCACGGCTCCTCTTTGATCATAATAAATGTTAAAATAATTTTCTGTTTGACACTGCACATAGAGTATTACAGGGGGAAAACCTAACGAAGGAGCTCATTCATGGGTTGATGAAAATTGATAGGACCGTATCCCTGAAATAAAAAAAATTGTCTTAAACACTGAAATATTGTAATTTTCATACATACCGTAATAATATGACTATTATTTATTTCAACATTGAAAGTAAAAGACCAAATAAGTCTTTGACCAGTGCTGATTAAAGCTACTGTTGCATTATGTCGTTTATAAGTGCGCGGTATAAATGTAAAAGAGGTGATGTTCTTCTTCCAAGACGTCCTTCAAAACAAAAACTGTGGAACTGTAGGTTGATGTAAACACGGTGTTTGTGCCTTGCAAGACCGTCCGCTCCATTTCTGGATGAAACAACGAGATGCATTCTCAACACGTCAGAACATCATCAGGAGGAACCACGTCCGGTTTCGGCCCCTCTTCCTCGGGGGCCGAAACCGAAAACTGTGGAACTAAAGTGTATCATGTTTTAGAAAGAAAGGAAGAAAAGACAGTTTTAATACAAACTCACCTCTTGTGTGTGAATTTCATTTCCTACCAGAAGATATCAAGGTATCTATAGGTCGTGATAATACTTAAAACCTGGTTCTGTTCCTTCCATATTTTTTCATAGAGAAAAGTATCAGAGGGAAAAACACCTTCTGCTCCTAGAATTCAAATTCAAGAAGATTATGAGGAAACCACAAGTGATATTGATTCCCATATTACCGAAATTAACACGACACCTCAACCCACAAAACAGTGTTATGAGTGGAATCAACTTAATAGCTAGCAAATTATCGCAGCAAGTTCAAGGAGTGAACAAATGTTTACAAAAGAAAAGCACATCAACTAACTCTTTACAAATGTGCATAGAATAAAATCTGAACAGACTTAAGACTATATAAATATCTCAAAGAACCCTAGGCTATTCAAGTCCTTAACTGGCTTTCATAGTGACGAGTTTATAGCTTTGTACACATTCCTTAACCCTGACAGTGATTGCAAACATAAATACTATGAGAACATAAAAAACGATTTTAGTTCTAGTTATGCCCAAAATATGAAATCTGGGCCAAAACCTAAACTTTGTTGTCTTGACTCTGCAATGGATTTAAAGAAACACATTTTTGTTGGCTTTTCAACACTTCTAAACCCACAGAATCAAGATATATCATAACTTGGACGAACCATTGCATTTTTCATAACGATCCATATCTGTACTTGAATGTCGACTGTTATAAGATAATGATCCTCACCTCACAGTAGCTGGGTACTGCTTCCATTTTTAAAAGTGTTGAAACAACTTTAAATGAGAAGGCCTTTCCATTGTGTAACTTCATTTGTAGAAGACCACGTAAAATTCGTCGAAAACCGATCAAAAATTCGAAACAGAAGATTGAGCAAGAAAAGAACCTATTAAAAGTAATAAAACAACTGGATTAGACGATCTTCTCTCAGGCCTAATCAATGATGCAGCGAAGTTTATATCTGTTTCTTTAGCATACGTAATGAATTTGTTACTGGAAACCAGTACCTCTTCAACGAACTGGAAGGTATCAAAAGTTAGTTTTACCCCTAAGTCGAATACACACTCTAAGCCTAATAGCCCTGTGGGTCGATAACCGTGCTTCCTATGATTTTCTAAGGTCATCGACGGAATTATACACTACTCACTCAATATTTTTTTGCCATAAACCACCTGCTTACAAACTGCCAGTTGGGCTTCAGAACAAAGCTATTCATAGAGTATACAGCAGCTATCTGCTCGATAATCTCAGGAAGAATGCCAACAAAGGGAAATGGGTTGGAAAGGTATTTGCTGACCTGAGCAAATCTCTTGGTATTGTACGTCACTCAATGTTGCTCGAAAAACTACCTTTCAATAGAGCTGAAGTCACGAAACTACACTGGTGTAAGAACAAACCTTTCTTCCAAAAAACAAAAATAACCTTTAACATTTGTTTTTCTAAAGAGCGCTGCTGACAGGAGTACCTTTGTAATCCATGTTGGATTCTTTATTATTCTTAATATTGTTTAATTATGTTGTGGGTGTAATTTAGTATTTGAGCCAATTGCTGATGATACAGTTTTTTATATTGCAGACAAGGACATCGAATCTACTCAGCTCAAAATATTAAACGAATGAATTAATCCTTTATCAGACTGGTTAATATCACAATGTTTACGCTAGCCATACAGCTAAAGTAACCCTCCCGAGTTCTTTCACGGAAGATAAACTAAATAAAAATACAGTGGAGCAACGCTAAACAGCAAAGTAAATGAACAAAACTATGAACTTTTAACCCTACGAAGTAATAAACACACGCAACAATTCTACCTAATTCTAACAATTCTACCTAATTCTACAGTAGCGTCCTCACTGAATGAAGGCCATCATATTTCAGTCCAGGAACAAAAAAATAAAGTGGATAAAGACCGCCATATTTAAAATGAAATAACAAATTGCTTAAATTTATGTAGGACTCATGAATTTCCCTTTTTAAGGCTCGACAAAAGTAAGAATTCCTCTAAAGAATGTGTATTTTTAAGGGTTATTGGTTTGATTTTACGATAAGATAGCCAACTTGTAGATCGTCTTGAAAATTTTAGAGTTTTTGGAGGCAAAACTGATGAAGAATTGATTCAAATTGCTTTTGACGTTTTAGATGTGTTTGCTCTTGTCTGGAAGTACTTTTCGTCGTATTTGTTGTTGTTGTCATGCATCGCAGTAGACAAGCCATTGCCAAGTCAACGTTTGTGAGGCCGGAAATAAACATTGCTCGATGTGCTGCACGAGGGTGAAAATAAAAATTGCTTAATTTATTTCAAAATGTCAATAAACATGTACTCATGCCTCACCAACAAAACTTATCATGCCTCACAACTGAGTTTAGAAAAAATTAGTTTAAATATATAATTTCCTTTCGCGATGACTTTGGCCTCATCAGCCAATCTTGTGGTTTTTCTCATGGTGTTGTTTGTTGGGTTTCTTCTGAGGAATTCCAACTCTTTATTTTTACCAAAGGGACACCAAGATTTCGATAACTTTCATTAATTAGTAATAAGTCCAGTCTTTCAGTCTAGTCGTACGAAGGTTCTAAGCTAACATTTTACGTAAAGATAAGATAGAATAGCTCAAGTAATTTGTAAAACCTAATGCTTCCAGTAGAAACTCGACTTCTTGAATAACAAGTTCTTTGAATATAAGAGGTAACAATATAAAAGAAAACACAATAGAAAGCCTTGACTCAATATCAGTCCCATTCCTTGCCAAGTTTTCATTTTTTACATACACAAACAGTTATGTGGAGAAAAAACAATATGGATCACTTTTCTTTGTAATACTTATTACGTGCGGCTACCGTGGGTACCACAGCCTTCAAAATTGAAAGAGTCGTTGTTGCTTGGGAAAAATTGATGAGGACAAAGACAGAAAAACTGGAGCTTTCTAATTACAAAACGTATGAAAGCAAACCAAGGTATTGGCCGGGAAGATACAATTGTTCTTTTATGACTTTAATTCCTCTGTTAACAGCTAGGGGTTGTTCCATTACTATGAATATTCAAGAATTCAAGACCAATCTAGAGATTTTAATAGAGCCGATAAAGACTTTTTGCATGAAGCAAGTTGTTGAGTCTTTTTTCAAATTTGAATGATTGTATTAAGCCAGATTTAAAATTCGATCAATATTTAAGTGACAAATAATTATGTTGGACCAAAACAATTTTTATCAGTTTTATCAGCATTGTTGATATTCTCAGTATTCGCTGTTTTCTCAGTAATCCTCTTGTTTGAACATTTCTGCACACAATTAAACTACATACCAACTTTATCCTAACAATAACTCTAACAGATCGCGCTTTTAGATTTTTCAAGAGCCGTAGGTCCAAAGATAGTTTGTATCTTGTTTTCTATTTGTCATGATCATTGTTATGATTCTGACTCCCACCCATCAACATGGCGTCGTGCCATGATCTGAAACTACCCGCAGAGAACAATTGCCAAAATACATCAGTCAATTTTTATGTTCTACCTTTCAATATTTCCTAAATATACCGGGTAAACAAGAAATAAAACGCCCAAAGTCAGAGCCAAAAGAATTGTATTCTTAAAATCCATCCAGTAATCAACAAATATACCTGAAACATATTATGTCCAACAACCTTTTCACTGAAGCATTTTGGAACAACATTTGGGGAAAAAAGAAACAATTTAATGAAACGCAGAATGGGTACGTGACCTTGAAAAAAGCGCCAGGGGTTTCCCCAAACAAGAATGGGACAATATTACTACTGAAGAAATCCAAAGCGCGTTAAAAAAGTCTAATAAATGGAAATCGCCTGGCATTGACCAGATTCCAAATTTTTGGCTAAATACTCTCTCTTCGGCGCATGCCAAAGTAGCATCTAATTTTATTTCCATTATGATAGAACCTCACTTAACACTAAAATGGTTCTGTCAAGGAATTACTTGTCTTCTAGCCAAAACANGGTCCAAAGATAGTTTGTATCTTGTTTTCTATTTGTCATGATCATTGTTATGATTCTGACTCCCACCCATCAACATGGCGTCGTGCCATGATCTGAAACTACCCGCAGAGAACAATTGCCAAAATACATCAGTCAATTTTTATGTTCTACCTTTCAATATTTCCTAAATATACCGGGTAAACAAGAAATAAAACGCCCAAAGTCAGAGCCAAAAGAATTGTATTCTTAAAATCCATCCAGTAATCAACAAATATACCTGAAACATATTATGTCCAACAACCTTTTCACTGAAGCATAGAGCGGTGAATGCTAAATGCGTTTGACAGATATTATATATCATGTAACTCCTGTCATAATGTATCTATTATAATATAATATATGTACAGAAAGAAAGTTCAAAAGCTTTGCAATCTAAATGAAGGGACAACCGTAGAGTTAACATTGGAGTGCATTGACATTTGAGTCTTTCAGAAGGAGATTCAATGTTTCTGTGTAGAGGAGGGTTAGAAAAGCAAAACTCTGTCTTCATGAACGTTATTAGAAAAGAGTGCTTTAAAGTATAAATATAGCTCCTGACAAGGGATGCTTGACGAGAGTGAATGCCCTAGAAATCTTCAAGGCAATTGACAGTTTTCCAGAGTACTTTTGCACAGACTCCCTAGCTATGGCATCACCGGGATTATTCTTGTTATTATCAAATCTTTCCTCTCCAACAGGAGCTTGACTGCAGTTGTTAATGCTTAATCATCTGGAGTCTGAACAGTTAACTGGGGACTCCCCAAGGGATCTATTCTATGTCCCGAGCTGTTACTCATCCTTATTGACTACCTATCAGTTATACTTAAGCCATTAACTGACATCTATCTTGATGCTACTACCGTCTACTGGAGTACTTCAAAATACTGAGACTACCTTAATTTAGATCTTTCTACAGACTTTGTATGAAACTTTAGTTTCGAACAACAGCATGTTACATTTAATATATCCAAACGTAATCTCTCGGTCCCTACATGAAGCTTTATGTCTCGATATACTTTTAGGTCATATCATGCAGGGTTTCCATGGAATAAGTACATAAAATTCACTGCAAGACAGTCTGCAAAAGGGTTAGGGCCACTCTAAGGATCTAGGAAGTTTTCCATCTCTGCGGCAGTTCTGTACCTCTACAAAAGCCAGATCAGATAACAGATGAAGTACGGTTGCCATATATAGGCTGGTGCACCCAAACATACAGTTTCCAGCTTCCACAAAGAGCAAAATTGCCTTCTCAGACATTGATGACAAATTTTTATTTCTACTTGGGATCATTCTCTTCCTTTAGTCATCTGTAACCCCAATTAATTTATATGGTTATCAGCTCTCCTTTGGAGTGACGTCTAAGAACATAAAGATATATTAAACACCAAAGTTTCAATTTCTATTACGGAAAAAGGAAATTTACGCTTTTGATGGTGAACAGAACAAGAACAATGTTTTATTAGTACAGGTAAGAACATGGAAAACAGGTGACACCAAAACACAAAATTCTTTACTTTTTATCATTAAGTCAAGGATCCTATGAGAATCACCTTAAAGATCATAATGACTACAGCCAGATTTCAGTACAGTTGTGGATGTGCGAGAATTAATCAAGAACAATGCTCTTAACAATCAACAATTATGTTAAAGAAGGGATGAGAAAAAGAGGCTGAAATGCATAAAATGGAAAGAACGAAAAAAAACGATAAAAATTATTGATGTTAACAATTATGATGATAATAATATTAATAATATACCTATAATAATACAAAAAATAGTAATATAATATAACAATAATAATGACAATAATAGTAATAATAGCGGTCGCAAGAAGCTTGCTCAGGGAGGTATAGAAAGTGCAATGGTAAGGGGTTTGTGCTCATTCACAGGAAATATGGTACAGATAGCAGCGACATGTAGTATAAAGATAAACTATCGGGAGCTGTAGAGAACGTGGAAATATGTTAGGGTCACATGGGATAAAGCTATCTACAGAGGTACGAAGTCAAAGTACAAACGTTCCGATAACTCGAGTGTAGAGAAGTCGATAGGAATGGGCATTGACATTGCTGTCCTAGCTGATCAGAATATTTTCAGACCTTAGAAAGTAAAACCTAAGATACCAGGACTTAGCGTTTGATATCAAATAATCCGCAAAGCTTCGAAGGTGATAGATCCAATCATTGTTTTTGTCTACTTTAAAAATCCTGCAAACTGGTACAGGAATTAGATCCATACAAATCGTTGGAAGCTCGCAGGCGTCAATCATTTTTGGAACAGCTTACACGTTCCGAAAAGTGTTGGTATTCCTTTTTGGTTTTAACGTCATTTTCCCCAATACCTGGAGCTCAGACGGTGCCCTTCACAGGGACTTGGATTTGGCAGCGACGAATTTCTTGGCTGGATGCCTTCCTGACGCTAATCAATGGTTGGTTTTTTTTTGTGAAGTTCTCGCTCGGGAATCGAACTCGGAATCCTTGGTTACGGTGCGGTTGCACTAACTATTAAGCCACAGCTCCTCGAAAAGTGTTGAAACCTTCAGAAAGTGGTCGTGATATAATTGGAAGACAAAAAACATCGAAACTTGAGATTAACCTACAATAATAAAAATAAACAATAACCGGATAATAATGATGATAATGATTAAAATAATAATAATAGTAATAATAATAATAATAATAATAATAATAACAACAAGAAGAAGAAGAATGCAACAATATCTTTAAAATGAAACATCTTGAATCAAATGATGATTGGATGCTGAAACTAGTAAGCAGTCATGAAAGGAGTGAGAAACTGCACTCGGTTTGCAAAGAATCTCAGAAATTTGAAAACGAATTAAATGTAGAAATAAACAAAGAAGATGAACGAAAGCCATAGTAACTGCGAAGAAAGTTAAAATGAATGCTATAAGGAAAGCATAGAAACAGCTTGCCGATCATTGGAGCCAGAAAGCTCTTCAAGGACAATATGCTCTCCGAAGCCAAGACGCTGAAGTAGACAAGTATGCAACCCACCAGTGGTTGAGGAGTACAGGACTTAAGGCAGAGACAGAAGGGTTCATCATCGCAGCACAGGACCAAATCTTATTTACCCGGAATTATCAAGCAAACATACTGAAGAATGGAGCTGACTCTAAGTGCCGCTTCTGTGGCCAGCACACGAAAACAATAGACCACCTTGTGTCCGGACGCCCGGTTTTTGCTCCAAATGAGTTTGTCCAACGCCACGACCGTGTTGGGCAGTATCTCCACTGGGGTATATGCACTTTGGTATTGAAACCAATCCCAACTGGTATGAACACCATCCACTAGCAGTCACGGAAGGAGAAAATGCCACTATTCTGTGGAACTTTCCGATCAACACTGATTGGACGATTCCTCACAATGTAATTAAATACAGCAAAAACAAAATGTGCACTTTAATTGACATGAGTGTGCCAAGTGATAAAAACATCTCAGTTAAGCAAGTATGAAGACCCAGAGATAGAATTTCAAAAAATGTGGAACAGCAAAGCTAGAATTGCTCCAGTCATTCTCGAGTCACAACGGATGATTATGAAAGGGACTCAAAAACATGTAGAGAAAACACCTGGAGAGCATAGAGTACAAGAACTCCAGAAAATTGTCCTTACAGGCACTGCTCATATTCTTCGAAAAGCACCCTCAATTGGATGCCGCAAGTGTCATAAAGATTTTTTTTTTCATACAGATTTTTTACAAATTTTTAATACTTTCGTAGTTTTTAGTAATATGACAATCGCCTTTTAATATTCGTGCCAATAATGTTTATACTTACTTGTCATAATTATTTTTATACTTTGTGTTATGTCAATCGTCCCTTTAGTGTTGGTGTCATCTCTCATAGGATCTTTATTTGTCCCAGGTCACTGGGGTGACCCGGTGGGTAATTGTTCTAAATCGCATACGTAAAGAAATACTTCAATAATAATAATTATTATAATAATAATAATAATAATAATAATAATAATAATGATAATCATAAAATGATAAACTAAAGAAGGAGTGTCAAATGATCGATATGAGCGTTCCATCTGACAATAACATCACAGCCAAAGAATTCGAAAAGCTTAGCAAATACAAAGATTTAGAAATGAAAACGAAGAAAATTCGAATAATTGTAGGAGGAATGTATTGGGAAATTCCATATGTCTGTATTTTCCTATTATTAATATTATTATTATTATTATTATTATTATTATTATTATTATTATTATTATTATTATTACAGTTGGCCGAAGGAAATGAAAGAAAAACTGGACAGTGAGCAGCACTCACAAGATGGCGTCACTATTACGTCAGAAATGGTGAAGAAGCAATGCAGAAAGATGCCCAATTGGAAAGCGCCAGGAAAAAATAAGGTACAAGGGTTTTGGATTAAGAACCTTAGAAACTTGAACGACAGAATTGCTGAACAGTTGAACAAGATATTAATCTGGTAACATTGTCTTCCCGAGTGGATGTCTTGTGGCCACACCGTCCTATGCCAAAAGGATATTTCAGAGGTTAATGTCGTTGATAATTACCACCCAATAATGTGCCTCCCAATTATGTATAAGCTGATGACTGGAGTAAAATATCAGAGGAAAAGTATGGATAATTGGAAAGACAAAATTTGTTGCCCGAAGAACAAAAGAGCTGCAGACGCAAGAGTCATGGGACAAAAGATCAACTATCAATCGACAAAACAGTGTTAAAAGATTGTAGGAAAAGGCATGCAAATCCAGCTATGGCGTGGACTTATTATGAAAAGGCATGATT
This sequence comes from Morbakka virulenta, assembly GCA_003991215.1. Taxonomy (NCBI): domain Eukaryota; kingdom Metazoa; phylum Cnidaria; class Cubozoa; order Carybdeida; family Carukiidae; genus Morbakka; species Morbakka virulenta. The sequence goes on from RDPX01000030.1 coordinate 1,077,448, forward strand.
TTGTTCCCCATGGTTGGATAAAGGAGTGCATGGAACTGTTTGGAATAGCAAAAAACGTCAGGAAATTTCTAAAGAAAACCATGGAAAAGTGGAAGCCATCTCTTACGTCTAACGGAGAAGAACTGGGAGATGTAGAGATCAAACAAGGAATCAAACATAAAAAGATAAAGTCGTTACGATGTACATGTACGTAGACAGTATTAATGACCCATAAAGTAAAACAAGTCAAGAAACTGAAATAATTATGATTTCAAGTCGAAACAAGCTGGGTTAAAGAGGAAATTGACCAATTTCATCATTTATTTTAATAATTTCATGACCTCTAATTAATTAATTATTTTCAAACTTTTATTTTAAATTTCAGCAATGGAAATCGTCAAGTCCCAACTTGGAAACGACCTTATTTGATTCAGGGGATACAAGTATCGTAAGAACACCACAACCAAATCATCACAAACTTGGAGATGTGTCCAGAAAGACTGTGGAGGTTCAATTTCCACAACATTGAACTACAAATTGAACAACACGCACGGGTCGGCAGAGAGCACACCCACAATCCTGATCAGGTATCCAAAAGGGTAGACAGGGCTATTGAAGGTATGGCACAGCAAGCGGTAGAGACTAGCATGCCCCCTCGGAGGTTTATTTCCACCACCATCCAATATCTCGATGAGGAGGGCTAACCATATTCCCTGCTAGAAAAAGCATGATGAAAAGGATACAGCGCAAGCGTGGCCGCATAGATGATGGATACGAGCCGGACCCAGCAAATCTACAGGAGTTTGTGATACCTAACCAATTCCATACGGTAGATGTAGCAGGAGTTCAATATCGATATGTGCTACACGATGATGCGGAGTAACCACAGCACATTATAATTTTTGCATCTGATTTTATGCTGCAGCAACTGGCAACTTCGCGGGCCTGGATGACTGATTGGACCTTTAAAATGGTCCCCAAGCTATACTACCAACTGTACCCGTTACCCTCTGTGCGCGGAAATTATATCTTCCCTTGCGTATATTGCCTTCTGCTGAACAAGACTGCGGCAACCTACAACAGAGTGTTCAACTGCATAAAGCATCAGACACCCGAAGCTGTACCCCGAAGCATCAGCATGGATTTCAAAATGGCTGCGGTTGATGCAGCAAGGGAAGCATTTCCGGACGCTGGTGTTGAGGGATGTTTCTTCCATCTGACCCAATCCATCAGGATGAAGGTGCAGACTACTTGTCATTTCTACATAAAACTATTAGGCGTTCTCCAGAATCATTTTGTTAACGAGCAAATTGGTCTTTACACCCACAGGAGCCCTTGCAACAACCCTTTTGCTCCCTTTTAGGGAACGCTCACTCAAAACATAAGAACTTAAGTTCAAACTGGATTGACTAGAAGAAGGCTTTCGATAGTGTTCAGCACTCAAGGATATTGAGAACTGTAGAAAAATACAAAGCGTCCCCTGTACCTAATAGTTTTGTGAGAAAAAATAGTATGACTTTATGGAAAACAAATCTTACTTTCTCTCACAAGAACGAAACACTCACTTCAAACAGCATGAAAATTCAATGTGGAATTTCTCAAGGTGACACCCTTTCCCCCTCTTCTTTTCTGCCTCGCACTCGTTCCTTTTTCAAAGATTCTGAATTATGCAGGCTATGGACATAAGATCAACGATAGAAAAGAAAGCCACCTATTTTACATGGATGACTTGAAATTGTATGCTTACAATGATGGTGAACTCAAAGGATTATTTAAGTGTCAAGTCGTTCAGTGGTGACATTGGAATGGAATTGGGGCCAGTAAGTGTGATAAGGCAACTTTTAATCGAGGAAAGCTGATTAGTACTGACAATGTTGTTTTGGACGATATAACGGTGATAAAAGAACTTGAACAGCAAAGTACGTACAAATATCTAGAAGTGAACGAGGGTAACGGCTTACAACATGCTACTATGATGGGAAAAAAAATTAGAAAAGAGTGTTTGCGAAGGGTGCGATTAATTATGAAAACAGAACTAAACTCCAAGAACCGGATTACTACGATCAATACGCTAGCAATACCAGTTGTTACTTATAGTTTTAATGTTATTAATTGGAATATGAAGGAGATTAAAAGGTTAGATACAAAGATAAAGAAACAATTAATAATTAATGCATCATCCAAAATCAGATGTCGACAGGCTATGTGTACAAAGGAATAAAGGAGGGCGAGCTATGATCCAGACTACCTTTGAAACTCTGACGATTGGATGTTGCAACTTGCACATTCTCACGAAAATTCAAAAAGCTATACTCTATTCCTAAAGAATCGAACAAGTTCTTTAGACAATTGGAATTGGAGATTGAAAATGTAAATGAAGAGCTTATACCCACAGCCATAGCAAAAAGGACTAAACGAAAAGCAAAAGATTTGGGACTTCAACAGTTAGAACAGTTAGAAAATAAGTGACAAGATAAACCTCTCCACGGACAGTTTGTGATCCGAAGCAAAAATGTTGATGTTGATGAAAAGGCAACCCATCAGTGTCTGAGCAGCTTCAGACTGAAAGAGAAAAATGAGGGTTTTTTACTTGCTGCACACGATCAGACTTTGTTCACCCACAATTACAAGCAAATGTCCTTCATAACAGTGCCGATTCAAAATGCACATTTTGCGAGTAAAAGCCTGAATCTATTATCACCTTTGAAAAACAAAGCCTGTTTCTTCTTATATACAAAGCCCTATTGCATGTCTGGCTGGCTGGCTGGCTGGCTGGCTGGCTGGCTGACTGGCTGTGTCTGTGTCTGTGTGTTCAGGGTTGGGGTCCAAATGGGAGGATCAATCGCAGTCAAACTTGGCACAAACATGGAAGAACACCCGGGAAGTCATTTAGGCCTACCGAAGATGACGTCAGTAAACCGAAATTGACGTTATAGGGTCAAATATGCATTTTGAAGACACTTACCTAACTATAAGAGGCACAGTATTTGTCCTATCGACACCAAACTTGGATGAAACCTCCATGGGAACGCAGGGGAGAAAATAGGGACATAGTAAGTGACGTCATGAAACAGGAAGTGCCCTTTCTGGACAAAAAGTGGAGTGGTTTCCGATTGCAGCGAAAATTTACGGGAGGCTATAGCTCAGCCTAACAGACATTGGAAGGACAAAAACAGAACTGGACGTTACCTCGCCTAACCGGAGGTAATCCGCTAAACAGGAAGTAAGGCAGGTTTGGGCATTAGGAAGCTCCGATTGCAGAAAAACTTGGTAGGAGGCCAAGGGCTGCCTAACAAACACAATGAGAGGGCTAACACGGAACCTGACGTGGCCTCACCAAACCAAAAGTAGAGTTTTTTTAGACCCAAGAGTACTCCGATTGCAGCAAAACTTTGTAGGAAGATATAGCGCAGCCTCGTAGACACTGGAAGGTCTAAAACAGAGGCAAAAGTGACCTCACATCACCGGATGTGACCTACAAAACAGGAAGTAAGACGGTTTGGGGCACTAAGAACGCAGGGGAGAAAATTGGGACACAGGAACTGAAGTCATGAAATAGGAAGTGGTTTTTCTGGACAGAAAGTAGAGCTGTTTTCAGCCCTGGAGACCTCCGATTGCAGTGAAACTTTGCGGGAGGCAATAGCTCAGCCAAAAGGAAGTGATCTTATAAAGCTGGAAGGTGGGCTGTTTTAACATTGCAAAGCTCTGATTTCGACAAAACTTGATAAGAAGCTTTAGGGATGCCCAATGAACACAATGAGAGGACTGAAAAAGAACCGAAAAAAAGTTATCCAAATGTCGGTACAAGACCAAAGACAAGGGAATATCCGGGCGAAGCCGGGTACTCTGCTAGTTATCGATATGAGTGTACCATTTGATAGGAATATCTCAGCAAAAGTTTTTGAAAAGCTTCTCAAGTATAAGGGTCTAGAAATGGAAGTTCAGAAAATGTGACACTTGAAAACAAAAATGTTGCCTGTAGTAATCGGAGCATTGAGACGTAAAAAAAGAAACCCAAGATTTTCTAAACCAAATTCCAGGTAGACCATCTCTGCAAGAAGTTCAAAAGATCCCTTTGAGTAGCACAGCTCACATTTTAAGGCGAGCCTTGAGAATTCAAATTTAAAAAAATATATTTAAGAATTTCGTCGCTGTTGATGTTTGAGTTGTGAATTATTTTTGTATTAATTTTTCAAAAATGTTTGGATTTTTTATTATAAATTTCTGTATTACTTATGTAGTGTGTATTATGTCCCCATTGATGTTCGTACGTAGTATCGTTCTACGCTGTATTTATTCTTTCATACTTTTTTCTCCTTTACCTTTATACACCCAGTACATAACTTCACTCACCGTAGGTAACTGGTTACCTACATGGTTACCCAGTCACCCGGTGTTTGATATCATAAAAGCATATCTAAAGAATTCTTTTACTACTAGTACCACTACTACTACTACTACTACTACTACTACTAATAATAATAATAATAATAATAATAATGATGATGATGATAATAATAATAATAAATGCCCTTTGGCATACATACCAACATGGCTTTTTGTCTTTATTCATTGTTGTTTTTGTCACCAAATAGGGCAATACCAAATGTCCAGTCTGAATTCAATGCTGCCATACCAGACTTAGTACTTGTACTAGGATATCTTTCCATGTATTGTTAGGTATCAGACAAGAGGTCGGGAGTGCTGTAGTCATAAGTTGTTGTCATACAACAACAACCGCTTGAGCAGTGTGTCTTTCCTCACTGATTGTGAAGTGCCCCTTCCAAGGTTGAAGTGATGTTGCCATTTTGATTTGGTTTTCCATTTATCTCACTCTTGTGGCTACAGTACATGTGCCTGTGTTCAACTTAGCTGGCTTGTTGATGGGCGCTGAATGCGGGTTTTTCACCCTTCCACCACTAGATAATGTGTAACCACTCGATAATAATAATAATAATAATAATAAATCCGCGTGTACTAGAAATACCAGGTTGCGACTGGCGTGGAATATCCAGCTCTTTTATCAAATGAAAACTAGAAGCAAAAAATAAAAGCACGCGCTCCTTGTTGATCCCCATCGCGCGGATCAACAAGGAGCGCGTGCCTCAGTGAGTGACCAGGCTGAAGATTTCGAAAAGTCTGCTACTAGGTCTACCTCTCCTCTCCCACTAGTCAAAATCCACCAGGTCACCAGAACGGGACACCTCCCATCCCTGGTCCTGTGGTTCAACAAGCTAGTATTAACAATAAAAAGAAACCTAGACTCAAATGGACAAGGGAAGAGTAATAGTAATAGTGAAAAAATGGAAATGCTTGACCCAAACAAGCTAGCTAATGTTAGAAGATATATCGTTGGTAGCAAAAAATTGACCAATATAGAAATCACAATAATTAAAGACAAGATAAAAAAATGATACCAGAGAATTATATGTGGAAAATGATGAAGTTGCTGAAGGAAATTTAGATGAACAAGGATTTGTTATGCTGAATATTGCTGGTGCAAGGGTTGAAAATAATGTCGATGAAGTAGTGTAGAATGAGGTTGTCGTTGATGAAGAGGAACTGCATAGTATGAAAACGGATATCATTGAAGAACTGTCGATAATCAAACATACTGAAATGAGTGAAAGAGGGACGTTGTTAGAAATCAGACACTCCCATAAATTTAAAAATATATTAAATATAGGCAATAAGGCACCAGAACATCTCTATCATGATATAAATCCAGATTTAAGTGAACTAAACAAATTAATTTATGCAACAGGAAGAGTTCTTCAAGCAAAATGTGGTATTAAGTTAAGAAAAAAGACAACCAATAAGAAATATAGCAAACCAAAGTGGCAAGTAAAAATAGAGAAAGAAGTAGAAAGTTTTAGAAAGAAAATTTCTTTACTAGAAGAACTGCAAAGGAAAATGGGAAAAAATCGGAGAAAGCTAGAAAAGTAATCAGAAATATAAAGTACTCTCTTAAGAACAAATACCAACGATTAATGAAGAGCTAAAACAAAAGTTCCAGATCAAGGCACAAAGGTTACATAGACTCGATAAACGACAAAAATTCTTTATGCAGAATAAAACTTTTGAGACTGACGCGTAAAAGTTTTACCGTGAAATTGGAAAAGAATCGATTTCTGTAGAACCCATGCCATCTGACGAACAGGCAAAGGAATTTTGGAACAACATTTGGGGAAAAAAGAAACAATTTAATGAAACGCAGAATGGGTACGTGACCTTGAAAAAAGCGCCAGGGGTTTCCCCAAACAAGAATGGGACAATATTACTACTGAAGAAATCCAAAGCGCGTTAAAAAAGTCTAATAAATGGAAATCGCCTGGCATTGACCAGATTCCAAATTTTGGGCTAAATACTCTCTCTTCGGCGCATGCCAAAGTAGCATCTAATTTTATTTCCGTTATGATAGAACCTCACTTAACACTAAAATGGTTCTGTCAAGGAATTACTTGTCTTCTAGCCAAAACAAATGAAACAGCAAATCNAGATCTTTTCAGCAAAGATTCCAGAGAGCAGCTTCCACATCAATGGTAGACAAGCTATCGGTCTATAATTACTAGCGACTGTCCCCTTTACAGAATCCTTCTGGATTAAAGCTGTCCTCCCCTTGACCATCCAGTCGGGTACCACGCCTGACGTCAGACACTCCTGCAGAGGTGTTGCAATAGACGAGTGTAGCGAGGGGAACTTTTTGAACCAATAACCTTTGACCCAGTCATGTCCTGGGGCTTTCCAGTTCGCCATCTTCCTTATCCCTGCCTTAACATCTTGCAGAGACATCACAACCTTGTCTTATTTCTCTATGTCTGCAAACTTTTCCCTTACATCACCCAACCAACTTGCTTCCTTGTCGTGTTCCTTTTCCGTGGACCAGAACTCTCTTTCCTCGTTTGCATTAGGAAGAAAGGATTCCGTCTTACGTCCATTGCCATTAAGCTCCTTGTAGAGTTACGATTGATTGTTCTTGAAAAGGTTGTCCTGCCTCCTGGCAAGGCTTTTCCCAACAAAATGTCTAATCTTAGCACTAGCAGAAGAAATTTTGTTCTTCAACATTGTGCTGACTTCATCGTTCCCTTCACTACAAGCTGATACTTCCTATTCAATCTATCGCGAACAACCTAACGAACCTTATTCCCTTGCTTGATCTCCTCAATTCGTCCAAGATCTTTCCTCCATTTGCCAATGCTCTTTTCCAGCCTCCTCTGCCATCATGGCTTCTTCTTTCTAACTGCTTTTTTCCCCTATCACACCTAACAGGGATGAAACCACATATGATCCAGCATAGAGCAGCCGATTTATCTCAGTCACAGTTATACCAGATTGTGCATCAATACGTCGACCAGCTTCACCTCCTCCCCTATATTCCTACCATCCTGAGACTTCAAACTTGGTACTTCAAAAACGTCCTCGCTATGGTACACCTCTCTTAGCAATGCCAGGGCTCCACTTTCATCGTTATTCAACGCTCTCACATCGTCACCCCTTCTCCATACATCTTCTCTCTATATAACTACTCTTAAATCCCTTTCCTCTGTATCTCCTTCAGCATGATTAGCTACCACGACATTCTTCATCTCCATCTCACCTAAACCACTCTCCGGCCTGATACAAAAGTCAACTTCTCCTTCGCAAGAGTACTCCTCAACTAAAGCTTCCTCTCTGACCATTCTTTCAATCTCGCCGCGCTCTACGACTGACACACCCATTGGCTTCAATTTGCTTTAGCTGC
>RDPX01000030.1:1086225-1102543 GCA_003991215.1 Morbakka virulenta
AACCTTATTCCCTTGCTTGATCTCCTCAATTCGTCCAAGATCTTTCCTCCATTTGCCAATGCTCTTTTCCAGCCTCCTCTGCCATCATGGCTTCTTCTTTCTAACTGCTTTTTTCCCCTATCACACCTAACAGGGATGAAACCACATATGATCCAGCATAGAGCAGCCGATTTATCTCAGTCACAGTTATACCAGATTGTGCATCAATACGTCGACCAGCTTCACCTCCTCCCCTATATTCCTACCATCCTGAGACTTCAAACTTGGTACTTCAAAAACGTCCTCGCTATGGTACACCTCTCTTAGCAATGCCAGGGCTCCACTTTCATCGTTATTCAACGCTCTCACATCGTCACCCCTTCTCCATACATCTTCTCTCTATATAACTACTCTTAAATCCCTTTCCTCTGTATCTCCTTCAGCATGATTAGCTACCACGACATTCTTCATCTCCATCTCACCTAAACCACTCTCCGGCCTGATACAAAAGTCAACTTCTCCTTCGCAAGAGTACTCCTCAACTAAAGCTTCCTCTCTGACCATTCTTTCAATCTCGCCGCGCTCTACGACTGACAACAACCCATTGGCTTCAATTTGCTTTAGCTGCGAAAGAAGACTAATAATAATAAATAATAATAATAATAATAATAATGATAATGATAATGATAATAATAATAAAGCATTCACAAATGAAAGAAAAGAAAAGATCAGAAAAGAATGTTTTCGCAGTTAGGTCGATCTTGAAAACAGAATTGAACTCGAAAAATAGAATAACAGCAATCAACACCCAGCGATACCAGTACTAACGTATAGTTCTATAATCATCAATTGGAACCCTAGTGGCCTCCAAAGACTAGACGCCAAAATTAGAAAACAGTTTACTTGTCACAGGATGCACTAACCAAAATCGGATATAGACCGGTTATAAAATCCTAGGGTAAAAGGAGGTAGAGGATTGATACAGTTGGAGCTCTCATATAAGATCTCCACTACAGGGCTTTCTCAGTACTTGGGCAATGATGACGAATGGAAGCTCCAATTCGTGAATTTGCATAAAAACTAAAAAAAACCTGCATTCTGTTATCAAAGAGTTCCAAAACTTTTCTCAGCAACTAAATCTTTAAATTGAAATCGACGATCTTACAACACTGACGGATTGCTCACAAAACAAAGAAAAACGCTAAAAATTTAGGGTTAAAACAACTCGAATCACGATGGCAAGAAAAGCCCCTCGATGGACAGTTCGCAGCGCAGGTCAATAATGCTGATGTAGATATCATTACAACCCATCAGTGGCTCTAGACTGAAAGCGGAAACGGAACTTATTAACAAGAAATTATCAGGCAAATGTCTTGCACAATGGTGCAGACACAAAATGTAGATTTTGCGATGAAAAATGGAAACAATTGACCACGTTGTCTCTGGTCGCTCTATTTTAACTCCGGGGGAGTATAAAAACTGACACGACAGGGTTGGACAATACCTACATTGGAAAATCTCTTTTCTAAAAACACTAACACTAACTTGTATGAACACCACACCGAACATGTTACAGAGGGATAAGATTTTACAATTCAATTCATCCCGACCGCACGATACAGGATATTGATATTGCCATTAAGGATAGGAAAAACAAAACCTGCCTCCTCATAGACATGAGCGTACCATCAGATAGAAATGTCTTCACAAAAGTGTTTAAAAAACTTGCAAAATATAAGGATCTTGAAATTGAAATTGAAAAGATGTGACACCTTAAAACTAGAACCGTCCCTGCAGTGATAGGTGCTTTGGGCCTGATAAAGAAAGGGACTAGTGAATACCTTGAGGAAATTCCACGAAACTCTTCTCTTGATGAAATTAAAAATATAGTATTAAATAGCACTAGAGCATGTACTACGAAGGACGCTCACTATCTAGAAATTGATGTCTTCACCACTTACTCACCTTTTTTTGCATATATTTGTGTCTTGTAATTCATTGTGTAGTTGATGTTCGTGGATTGTCCTGAATTCCTTTATGCAACAATTCACTTCAATTCAAAGGGAAAACAACAACAACAATAACAATAATAATAAAGGGTAGACGGAAATTGTCCAGACCAGCAAGTCGCCTGGTAATTCCTCAGGGAGCAGAGCCCCTGCCCTAGTCGAGCTGGATAAACCTGGCGGGAACAGTGGGAAAAGTTGAACGTGTCTTAATTGGCCGGCTTAACTTACTGCTGGAAAGGGACATTGACCCCCCTGCCCTGTATAGTCAAATTCCCCTGATAATTACACCAGGCACTGACTATTATTTTCAGCAAGTGGCGTAGCGTCGTAAGACGTATGACCTCTTATCTTAATATATTGGAGGGGTACACGAACTGGTTTTGCCTGGCAATTATGAATGGGCTAGATCAAACATTCCCGCTTAAACCGCAGACGTGCCAGTCAGTTGCCTGATCTTAACCAGTTGTGCATGTCCCGAAAGGGTTGACACATCACGCATTTCTGTTTAACGGGCGGGAGTAGTGAGGGAGCATCATATTTAGGTGTCGTGAGCGTGGGTCTCAAGTTCTAAAGGGCTGAGTACCGAGTTCGCACTTGTTAAATAGTCCTGACGTCTTGGGTTAAGCCTCGCTACAGAGACCATTTTAAGCAGAATGGGTCACCTAAACTGGGAAACCTAACCAGGCCCCACCTGCAAGGTCATGTGTTGTATTTTTATTAACATCAATTTATCACACACACTTCGGCGTGATGCATGGACTCAGCTTACCCTTATCGGGCTGGGAGTCCGATAGGTTTGCTGGGGTTTCTACCCCTGAGTCCCCATGGGCTCGTATTGCTCCACCACTCAATAATAATAATAATAATAATAATAATAATAATAATAATAAAATAGAAGAGAAGTAAAACTATAGCAGCCAAAATAAAGAGATACAATCAGCGGATATCTCAATTTCAACAGAACAGATTATTCAGTAACAATGAAGGACGATTTTACCAGCAACTAAACAACGACCAAGGCTGGGAGGAAAGTGAAGCACCAGATCCAGAAGAAGCAAGAACATTCTGGTCTGGTATCTGGAGCAAAGAGGGAAAACACAAGAAAGATGCGGTATGGCTCAAGGGGTTTTATGAAGAGGTTAAAGAAGTTGTTGGTCAAGAGGAGATTCACATCACAGAAAACACGATTAAGAAAATCCTAAGAAAATTTCCCAATTGGAAGGCACCAGGACCAGATGGGGTCCAAGGATTCTGGCTAAAGAAATTCAGAAGCATGCACACGCAGCTTGCATCAAGTCTAAGAAAATGCTTAGAGGAAGGTAAAACACCATTGTGGATGACAAAGGGAAGGACAGTGCTTATACAAAAAGATAAATCCAAAGGTACAGTTGCAAGCAATTACCGGCCCATAACATGCCTACCTCTTGCGTGGAAATTACTTACAGGCATATTCTCTGACGAAATATACAGATACCTAGAGGGACAAGAATTATTACCTGAAGAGCAGAAAGGATGTAGGAGAAAGTCAAAAGGAACAGGAGATCTACTATATATAGATAAAATGATTCTGAAAGAAGTAAAACAACGAAGAAAAAATTTGTCAATGGCATGGGTGGATTATCGGAAGGCGTATGATATGATCCCACACTCTTGGTTAATGGAATGCCTAGCAGCCCTGAAAGTAAACCAAAATATTCGAAATCTGCTAAGCGAGACAATGAAATCATGGAGAGTAGAATTGATGTGCAAAGATGAAACATTAGGGGAAGTAAGAATAAAGAGAGGGATCTTTCAAGGGGATGCCTTATCACCTTTGTTGTTTGTCATATCAATGATCCCACTTACAAGCATGTTGAGAAAAGCAGCACATGGGTATGAGTTTTCATCAAGTAAGGTTAAGATCAACCATTTACTGTATATGGACGATCTCAAGTTGTACGGAAAGACCCAAAAAGACCTAGAATCATTGATACAGACAGTCAGAATTTACAGCTCAGACATAGGAATGGAATTTGGCCTCGAAAAGTGTGCATCACTTGTCACAAAGAGAGGAAAGATTGTTGAGTCTGATGGCATTACTTTGCCAGATGACAAAATGATCAAGAATCTAAAAGAATACGAAAGCTACAAGTACCTAGGTGTTCAAGAGTTAGATGATATAAAGACGTCTGAGATGAAAGAAAGGGTCAGTAAAGAGTATAAACGAAGAGTGAGGAAAGTGTTAGAGACAAAATTAAATGGAAATAACATCATTAAAGCAATTAATACATGGGCTGTCTCAGTGGTAAGATACTCAGCTCCCTTTCTAGACTGGAGGAAAGAAGAGGTTCAAGGGTTAGATAGGAGTACTAGAAAACTAATGACGATGCACAAAGCACTCCACCCAAAAAGCAATGTAGACCGGCTGTATATTTCACGAAATGAAGGTGGTCGAGGACTTTTAAGCGTTGAAGACACGATAGAAACATCAAAAATTGGACTAGAGAGATACGTACAGGAGAACAAGGAACAACTTTTGAGTGCAGCTAGAAGATCGGACATGGAAGTGAAGGAAACAGTGAAACAATATAAAGATCAAAGAGCAAAAGAGCGCAAGAAAAACTGGAAGGAAAAAGTCCTACATGGCCAATTTATTAGACAAACTGAGGAGATTGCTGGAGAGGAAAGGTGGAAATGGTTAAAAAATAGTGGCATTAAGAGGGAGACCGAGACTCTCATCCTAGCAGCTCAAGAGCAAGCTATTAGGACGAACCTTATCAAAGCCAAAATCGACAAAACACAGGAGGACAGTAGATGTAGAATGTGCGGCAAGGTTGATGAAACTATTAATCATCTCATCAGCGAATGCAGCAAAATGGCGCAGAAAGAATACAAGAATAGACATGATTGGGTTGGGAGAAGAATCCACTGGGACATATGCAGGAAATTTGGGGTACATGTAAGCGAGAAGTGGTACAACCATAAGCCGGAAAGTGTGATTGAAAATGATACTTGCAAGGTACTGTGGGACTTTACCATACAGACCGATCATGTAATTGAAGCTAGAAGGCCAGATTTAATTTTGATCAAGAAGGAGGACAACAACTGCATCATCGTTGACTTTGCCATCCCATATGATACCCGTATAGAGCAGAAGGAGAAAGAGAAAGTTGAGAAATACCAGGATTTAAAGAGAGAACTCCAGAAAATATGGAACATGAAGGTGAAAGTAGTACCCATAGTCATCGGGGCGTTAGGAACACCACCAAAAGACATCAAAAGAAGAGTAGAAGAGCTGGGAATTGAGACCAGAATTGAAGAGATGCAGAAGATTGTAATCTTGCAATCTGCACGAATCCTGAGAAAAGTCCTTGAAAATTGAGGAGACTTGCTGTCACCAATATCAAGGAGACATTACCGCTGAATGAAATGACATCTTATCAGTGTGCGATAATTCTATAATAATAATAATAATAATAATAATAATAATAATAATAATAATTTGTCCTGGGTATTGACATTAAACTGCATCCGGTTGTGGAGTTTCGACGTGAGAGAATGAGGTTACCCTTTGCCACAACTACCTCCTGGTCACCCTTGAGCAAGGTGTAGTACCTGTTAGCTCTCTCTGAGACCAAGAAATTCCGGGTTGGCATCCGGCAGGGGCTAGTCCGCCTTATGGGTAAGGGGGCTCTTTAGCTTTGGCTGGCAACGCCCCCAGTGGTGTCACGATAAAAACACCGGTGGTTGTGCACCTCAAAACACAACCTCGCTTGAGTGGAATGATAAAACAAATAGTTAAAAACAACGGCGTGAATGGGGCTAGATCTTCAGGTGGAAGTCTCTCGCCCGGCAGGTGTACCCCGGTTCGACAGCGGGGCCCCGGTCGTCATCCTACGACTGTCAGAACAAAGTGGTCTAAAGAAGTGAACAAGGTTATGATAAAGTGAAATTATTGTGGGACATGAATATCCAGTGCGACAACGTAATTGAGGCCAGGAGACCTGATTTGGTATTGGTAGAGAAAAAGACGAAGTCATGCATTATCATTGATGTTGCGGTTCCAGGAGATCCATGACAAAGAAAATGAAAAAGTTGAAAAATACCAAAACCTAAAAAGGGAATTGACAAGGCTCTGGTCGTTGAGAAAAGCGCTAATTGTACCAGTGGTAATAGGTGTTATGGGATGCGTAAGGAAAGATTTCAATGAATGGATAGAAAAACTGGATATTGAAGTAAGTGTTGGGGTGGTACAAAAAACAGCCTTGTTGGGAACAGCCAGAATACTTCGAAAAGTATTTGAGATGAAAGGTGAAAGAAACCTCTTGGTCATTGGCTGCTAGTTGTGGCTCGCCCAAGAGAAGTTATTCGGCAAAAAGAACAGCCTTTGCAAAATGAAGATAATAATAATAATTAATAATTAATAATAACAGGCGACATGACCTAGTGTTTTTGAACCTTCACTGGAACCTTTGTCGGAAATATGGAATCCAGGTGGCAGATCGTTGGTATAACCAAGTACCGTTAGCAGTCATTGAGACTGATAAGTTGAAGATTCTGTCGTATTTCAAAATACAGGGCGACATTCGACTTGAACATGATAACTGGACATCACGCACCTCAAGAAAGATACCCTATTTGTCTCGTTATTGATGTTGCTTGTCCAGCTGACCACAGCGTAATACAAAAGGAATACTGATCCAAAACTACTCTGGCCTGAAAATTGAAATCCAACATATGTGGAATGTGTAAGCAACAGTCGTCCCAATCATAATTGGAGCTCTGGGAAGTATTCCACCCTCGTTGAAAGGATTTCTGGAGCAACTAGACATAGAGCATGATACTGGTACTCTCCAAACGTCAGCCTCACTGGGCTGCACACATTTTGCTAAAAGTTCTCAGTGTCAAGTCTAATGAAACTGACCTGATGCTGAGGATGACAATACCGGAAGTTAACACCCACACTCTGCGAATACTACTACTACTACCACTACTACTACTACTACTACTACTACTACTACTACTACTACTACTACTAATAATAATAATAATAATAATAATAATAACGATGATGATAATAATGGATAATAAATTGCTAACAACAACAAAAGTTGAATTAAATGAGGAAATCCCCAACAGTGGCTGAGGAAGGCTGGCATTCCTGTATAAAGGCTACAAGGGAGTTACTACCTCTGCAAGTAAGTAAAAGCTAGACGAGAGAAACTAAATGCCACTGAAACAAATACTTAGCCATGCTCAAAAGAAACAACTGTGTACTGATGGATAACGTTTCACACACTTTCTTTTTCTATCTTCTCCAATTCTTGTCATAACACTTTTAAATTGTGCCTACCTAGGAAAGTACTATATGAAAGCCTATGTCACAATATATATATATACAATGTAAGGAACATTTCTTTTTAACTATTTGCACACAGTAACTTCTAAAGAAGTCAATATAAATTATCATTATTAAACTATCTCTAACTATTTTATACCAGAACCCTTCACACACTGTGTACTATATATAGTATACTATATATAGTCCTTGTAAGTTGAACAAAAGAACGCCAAATAAACTGGTCAAGTATATAACGGAAAAAATGCGTGCAGTACAATACATTTACTAAGGGCTAATGTTGCAACCAAAAAAAAGAAGAAAAAATCGACATGAGGAATGTTGGGAAGGGCAGTTTTAACCACCCATTCAAAATCTTATGAAAGCCGTACCATAAAAGAAAAATGTAATGAATTGCCTGCATGGAAAAAAATACTGATAAATTGGAACACGCATTTAAAGCGAATACCAGTGAAATCAATATACAATAAACACCACTAAGTCATTCTTCGTAATGATAACCAATACTTGCGGTTCCTAGCTTTTTAATCCTCACTCAATTCAGTTTGGTTTCATAATAAAACATCCATCAACTACACAAGTCTTGCTAAACTTCCCAATATTCCTCAATATCCAATAAAATCATATTAACATATTACGTACAAGGCAGTAACAAGAGGGTAAATGAGCCATACGTTCTTCGAAAATGAAGTAGCTCTGTAATTTCTCGGCTTAACTGTCCAAACAAACCTGAACCTATTCCTATTTCTAACACACACTAGAATGTAAATCACATTAATCATATGGTTTGGCCATATGATTAAGGAGCTGGTCAAAAGAAATTTTACGCTAGTGTTTTATTCGTATTACTGTTAAGCGCAACTTCTACCACATCAATACTTGTGCAGTGTGTATATGGATGCTGATTCTTTGCCAACTAGGTTTACGCCTCTGGATAAATGGCAACAAAAGACGACAATTTTTTAAACCAAAATCAATCTGTTTAATATAGCAAAAGAATGAAAATAAGACCTTTGAGTCCTGGAAAGACGTCTTTACGTAAGGTGCTTTGTTCGAAGATACGTTAACCATTATATATACATATAAACAAACATACAAGCACACACATAAGTATATATACATAAATACAGTGGCAATTCTTGATTGGAAACGCAATGGGCACGAAATGGCAGTAACTACAACTGATCCATGAGTACTGAGGATGCTATGAGGAGATAACTGCTACTAAAACATAGCGGTTGATACTGAAAAAATTAATAACTTACAAAAACGTCCATAAAATTACAAATTTACGACTTAAATATTAGTGTATAAACCATGTAGAAGGTTAGAGTAAAGTCTATGCGATTCACTTATCACTATACCTTAAAAGCTGACATTCCCGCTCGAGTTAACCAGAATATCTAAAGTATGTACAAAAACAATTTTGCACTAGGCTACTTAGAAGCAGCAGGATACGTTAACATTTACATACAATGCGAATTTCTCATAACTGTACAACTAAATCGATTCAAACTAAACTAATCTAAACTAAACTAGGCTAACTAAACTAAAGAAAACTAAGCTAAACTAAACTAAACCAAACCCAGCCCAACCCAGTAAGTTCAGTCCTTGGAAAGATCGATAGTAACAGGCTTCATCCCTGGACTCGTTTGATTTTGTAGCCTATGCAAAGTATCTAAGTAATTTGATAGTGAAAATGGATATGGCTCGCCTCTAAGGCCCGGTCTTTCGTTCATTAGTAAAGGATCCATCTTAAGCTTGTTTTCATGGTCCCTCGATCTTAAGTATTGCAAATATTCATCTCGTTCTGCTGCAACCCGAATGTGGTGTAAAGCTCCTTGAGCATGCTCTGACATTCCACGCTGGTGCTGATGCAGCCTAGCCATCTGCGACAACCAAACATGGTACCCTGCTGGGTCATAACGTAAGTTAATATAGTCTTGAAGAACAGCTTGGGTAACATTTTCTTCCCTGATACCAAGATCCCTTGCCGCTAACTCCCGAGCTGTAGCTTCCCTGTGACTAATATCTCTGCTGTTAAGTTCACGAATTGGAAGGTCTCGGGTTCCCAATTCCCTAGCAGCCAGATCTCTTGCTGCCAAATCACGAGCGGTTAAATCACGGGCAGCCAAATCACGGGCAGCCAAATCACGTGCTGCTAAATCACGTGCTGCCAAATCTCGCGCAGCCATGTCTCGAGCGGCTAAATCACGTGCTGCTAAATCACGTGCTGCTAAATCACGTGCCGCTAAGTCACGAGCTGCAAGTTCTCGTACAGCAATGTCCCGAGCTACCACACCACTATCGATACCAGTTTGACCACTAATCCCACCAAGAGCCAGACCTGACCTCACGCGTGGGTCCAATAGTTCAGGATGATGCCTAATAACGTTATGATCTAGCTGAGACCCCATCAGTGGGTTCAGTGGCGGTGCCTGATGCATTCCAGTTGGATTTGGATGTTGTTCGTGTGGGCCATGGTGGGAGCGGTGCTGTTCGTTTGGATGCAGGTGTAAGTGTGTGTGCATATGATGGTGAGAATGTAGATGTGAATTGTTCCAAAGCAATGGGAGCCCAGTTATTGGATCAATAGGCTGCTGCGGGGATCTTCGTGATAAATCATCTAACGGCACATGGCCACTAGGTGGATGCCTAGGAAATCCTGGAAGTGAATGGCCACCTGGTTCGTGATGACCTTGGCCATGGCCTAAAGGAATACCGTGTCTATGGAACAGGTCTAATAAATGTCCAAATTTGTTCCCATACTCCGGACCTACGTCACTTGGGCTTCGCGGTCTATGGTGATGCATACCCAGTTCGTGAGGTACAGATGAATTAAAGTGAGGCCACACCAGGGGAAAATGTGAATGTAGACGTGGATCTGTTCCTACTTGTTGTAAGCAATTACGTAGTGCTGCTTCGTAATGAGATGTTACATGTGCAGGCGTTGAAGGAATGGCTGGCGACGTATCACGTTTTGTCTCGACACCCTTAGATTTTTCTTTCTCTTTTTCTTGTCCATGGGAGGATGTTTCTTTTGAAAAACACTTCGACGAGGACGAAGGCTGTAAAAGCAACATTGAAATCGTTTATTAAAACCGTTAAAAGCACTGTGGTCTGTTCTCACACATCTTAGAAATTACAAATCAATTGGGATCAAAGATAAATTGGAAGTTAAAAAATTCACTAACGCAAACAATAACACGATTGTGCCTGGCATATTACACAATAAAATCAAATCTAAAAACATGCCTTATATAGAAGACTAAACTGAGAAACTGGATGACGTCTTTTTTACGGTTATCTTTTTCTTCCTTACAAAAACATGTAATAACCTGAACAATATAAACACAGGGCAACAACATGTAAAACATAACCTTAACTTTCAAAGCAGTAAGAAAAAACAACTATAAAAAATAATACTGTAGCTTAGGAGTGTATGAGTGTTAAATGCTCCTTCCATGTGTATGGGTATTACATGCTTCTTCTAATCTATTCATAATTCTGCACCACACGGGGAAAAACATAACACGCTTGGGGGCGGGCGCCTAGGACGATAGGCACCCACTCCCACGCTCCTCCAAAGAAGACCAGATTTTTAATGCAAATAGTTCCATAACATACCATCCACAGCATTTTAGTGATTTGAGCGTTCCCTCTGAATCCACATTTCACACAAATGCAACTAAATTTAATATAGGTGAAGACTGTCTTCTTTTAGGGGTATGACTCGCTAATAGTTTATACTGTCAGAAAAATGGATCTTTCTGTTAAAAATCCCAAAACCCTTAGACTTTAATCCTTGTCATTTTCTCTAAATAATAATTACTTTTAATGAAACACAACACGTAAGTCTTGCAGGTACTGATACAGTAAAGATTTATTCAAAAAATTTATTCTCATGGCATTCTTTGTTACGAATTCAGGAACAAAGAACAAACCGAAACAAATGGCGAAATCCGAAACAAACAGTAAAAGCAAAGTAACAGCACAAACTGAAATGTCTATGTCACCAACAAGAGTTATACTGAATATTTGCATTACCTCATTACTTTCAATTGAAATTTTCTGTTTCTTCGGCCTCTTGATAGTANGGTAGACTCTACCTTTGGTAGATAATGGCAGAGCTCTGCTGGTTAACAATGGCATCAGCTCCCTGAACTTACTCCACCCACTGTTAACCCTTGCTGTAACACTTGCACCAGCTCCCCCCTCAGCTCCAAGGGTGTCACCAAGGTAGCAAAACTTCTAACAAATGCAACTAAATTTAATATAGGTGAAGACTGTCTTCTTTTAGGGGTATGACTCGCTAATAGTTTATACTGTCAGAAAAATGGATCTTTCTGTTAAAAATCCCAAAACCCTTAGACTTTAATCCTTGTCATTTTCTCTAAATAATAATTACTTTTAATGAAACACAACACGTAAGTCTTGCAGGTACTGATACAGTAAAGATTTATTCAAAAAATTTATTCTCATGGCATTCTTTGTTACGAATTCAGGAACAAAGAACAAACCGAAACAAATGGCGAAATCCGAAACAAACAGTAAAAGCAAAGTAACAGCACAAAATGAAATGTCTATGTCACCAACAAGAGTTATACTGAATATTTGCATTACCTCATTACTTTCAATTGAAATTTTCTGTTTCTTCGGCCTCTTGATAGTATATATCATTTCACACCTTGCACAAGAAGGCTCGTCATCCATACTAGCACGCTTAAAGCGTGATGATATCCTTGCATCCAATTCTGGATCATTTGGTATGTCCGGTGTTGAACACCGACTGTTTTCGTCACTGAGACGTTCACTGGAACTCAAATCAACACTTGGTGATCTACTATCTTCCAGTTCTTCTTCAGCTGGACATTCGCTGTCACAAGAGCTACTTGTTTCACTAGAAACATCTGATTCATCCATGCCCTGATAAGAAAGAAACAAAACAATCAGTAAGCTTAATGCCTACCTAAAACTGTTGACTTATACATGTTTGTATGTTTGTATGTATGTATCTTTCCAAGGTTGTTATCGCCGGGGTAACTTACGATGTCAGCAATCTTTGGTCTATAAAATGCCCAAATGGCAGAGTCTCAAATAGCCTCTGACTACCAAATTCAGCTCCTGGCCTTCTCGAGGCGGCAATGTTTCAAACTAACAAGAGAAGGGGCGAAAGGTAAGTTACTGGCGCCTTAAAACCAGTTTGGTCCAGGTTGGTGAAGCTCGTTAGCCTTGGTTGGTATTTCACCTAGGATAAGGTATACTCTGATCAAAAACCTGCAGATGAAATGTTGATAGCTACATAGCCTTGCTTTTTTCTGGAATCAGGCAATTAATACCGAGAGTGGTTCTGCTGTCGTACAAGGATTTGTCATTATAAAAAGATTCCACAGATATTCCTTCAAACCTCAACATCAATCTGTTCGAAAGTCCTGTGGCGGTGGAGGAGTGGCGACGCATGTAGGCTTGACAGGCTGGAAAAATGTAGTAATAATTCTGCACACAGGGGGATACGGCATATCTTAACATCGCCTTTCACACCACCCAAGGCAGGTGTGTATGTCGGTGTACCCTCGCATGAAAGAGCAGCCTCTCCAGGACAGCACTGCTTAAAACTGGGAGGGGACTAGAAAATGTGTCCTAAACTAAGCTGCCTTAATTTGTTGGTCAGCTTCTTGCGGCTGACGGCTGTCCTTATTTGCTGGAACACAAATACAGGCAGATTTTATATAAAAAAACTCCCACTTCAGCTCTGCTGCTGAAAATGATCCTAGCCTATAAAAAACTTCTAGGCTCTTCATCTTCAAACAGGTTACATTATGCTGGAAACTTTCTTAATGTGAAAGAAGTGTTTAGCGGAGGTTGCGCCAAATTAAAAATAAGTGGTGGTCAGACTGTCTGAACACGTTCAGTTGGTATTCAATAGGAAAGAAATGAAAATGTCTTTCCTATGAGGAGGTCGTTGCAAAGGAACTCAGTTTTGTTGAAAGATTCGGGCACCAGGAATGCAATCTATTTGTCATGAATAATAGCAAAAGAGCAGTATTAATGCAGAAGTATATATTTTTATGTTTCAATAACCACACCAGCCCCTTGATAAAACAAGACATGAGAAGTTATCGGAAGAATTTCATAAGTAGAATATATTGGGCAGGTTCCTTAATTACTGTCGAGCCTCAAATGGAATCAATCAGCAAGTATCAGGATTGATGAAGGGGGAGTGATTACACAAATTATATAGCGAGGAGGAAATATACTGTTACCAGATTGGTTTAACTATAACAATAAATTGACCTTGAGAGGTTATGAAAATGGATGAATTGAGAAGAATTACACTTGCAAAATCTACGTTTGTAAAATGAGAGAGAGAGAGAGAGAGAGAGAGAGAGAGAGAGAGAGAGAGAGAGAGAGAGAGAGAGAGAGAGAGAGAGAGAGAGAGAGAGAGAGAGACAGAGAGAGAGAGAGAGAGAGAGAGAGAGGGGAAGAGAGTAAGAGAGAGAGCGAGAGACAGAGATGGAGAGAGAGAAAGAGAGACAGACAGANCGGGGAAGCGAAAAGAATTTTGGAACTTTACAAAAGATGAAAAAGCCATTGATTGGCGTCTGGAAGGGCATCCGACCAAGAATTTCCTCGCCGCCAAAACAGAAGTCCCTTTGAACCTCTGAAGGGCACCGTCTGAGCCCAATACCATGAGGCAGATCCCTGGATCGGATCAACCTAGTAGGATTACGGCGCACCTTGGCAAACTGTAAAAGATCTGCTTGACCAACTGTAGTCAATGTGCTTAAGGTTTACTCTCATGTCTTGGCTTTAACTTAACCTTTTTTCAATCACACCTTTACAGTTTCATACACCTACTGAGATTGTGCCATGTATGGTTCTTAACCCTTAGGAAATGAGGGGATCTTCTTAGGAAAACTATTATGGTATGGCATACCTTGATCGTATACCAAATTCAGAAAAACAGGGCATTGTGTGCATAAGCAATATTTTGCAATAGTCAAGTATTGGAAAATTCAATAACTAGAAATATCTTAATGTTTGGAGTACTTTGTGACTAAAGTTGTTTATATCTCTTAGTTTTACAATTAGTCACTACAAAATGTAAATGTAAGGGGGGGAAAACTTTAGTGTGTTAACGTCATTAGGTTATAGCACCTAATCGAGAAACCGATTTCAGGAACTAAAACAATGAAACGAATAAAGGGAATTAGTTTATTCATTTGTAATTTTTAACGAATATCAAGTATCCTCTTCATACGAATCCGACCAGATATGTTTTTGAACCACCTTAATTAATTTTTTAATCAGGTTAGTCAAAATAAACCCGTATAATTCCGTCGAATCCATTAAGTTCAGATCAAGTCGGATGATAAGTATTTGTTTGACCACAGTAACCAAAATATTTACAAAAATGTTGTCTCTCCTTGTGATTGACTGAATTGCAAATCTCGTAGAAATAGCGAGTCGAAGGTTTATTATTTTATTTAGTAAGTCCAATATTTATACAGGGCAATGAAGTCAACGTTATATATAATGCTCTCACCAAGAGAGAAGAGAGGGAGAGAGAGAGAGAGGGAGAGAGAGAGAGAGAGACAGAGAGACAGAGAGAGACAGAGAGACAGAGAGAGACAGAGTGTGTGTGTTACGATCTAAGCAAACTGATACAAAGGAGATCGGGCAGTGGGGGAAATGAGGAAAAGTAGCTCAGAGACGTAAAAAATTCTCAAAGTTCTAGTTTATCCTGAAAAAAAAAGGCAATCAAACACCTTTAAGCTGATTCGTCTTTTATTAGTGTTGACAAGCTGTTCTGCAATGTAAAAATTTGAAAGCAAACACACAACAAGGTACATCTTGACCTTTAAAGGATGTGGATCTGTTGATACTGTACCAGACTTCATTGTACTAACTAATTAAATCCTATTCAAAACTAGTCGATATGGCTACAATCCTGTACTATTACTGTGAAAAGTCAACATATAGGTTAAACACTAATAGTAGCATACTTCTGCTTCGGTTTTCTTTGGCTCTTCATTTTCCTTAAAGTCCTCGCCATTATCTTCCACACTTCCTTGACTCTGAAAAAAAAGGAAAGCTTGTTCAATTAATGTCCTACGAGTACTACTTCTTTACGCTTAACTAGGCTGGGATTTCTGGCCTTGCGGGTTTGGAGAAGGGGACTGTCAACCCAGTACATCTTATATCTTTTAATAAAAATGTAGTTGAGGCAACATCGGTTGGGATACAGGAGAACATGGTTAAGCAATGAAACAAAAGTAATACAGTATCACGGATGTTTATTACTTTCAGTTTTGGTGGAGTGCTATGTTTAATATGGAATAATACAATAAAGATCAAGTCAGCTGTCTAACACTGCTGAATAACACTCACTGCTTACATCCAAAACCATACAAGCGTTAAGGTAACGTTACAAAAAGGGTAAAACATAACAATATCTATAAGACTTTTTATTTCTATGAAGTTAATAAAAGAACTATATTTCCTGTTTTATCTCTTTCTCACTACTATGATGATTGACGATTGACGATTGACGAAACATTGCGACAGAATTAATAAAATAGTTTATCATATGTATAAGTGTCGTTTGTTTGTTAATTTTTATAAAATTACGATCGACAAGCAAAAAGACGTTTTATTAAAACATTAAAGTCAAAATATTTTCGTTTTACTCAAAACAGTCCAATCATACTTACTTAATTTCTATTACTACTATTATTGTTGTTGAAAGAGGGGTTGAAAGAGAAGGAGAAAGAGAAGGATGAGGAGGAAGAGGAAAAGAAGAGGAGGAAGAGAAGAAAGAAGAAGAGGAAGAGAAGAGGAGAAGAAAGGAGGAGGAAGAGGAGGAAGAGGAAGAGGAGGAGAAAGAGGAAGAGGAGGAGGAGGAGGAAGAGGAGGAGGAGGAGGAAGGAGGAGGAGGAAAAGGAGGAGGAAGAGGAAGAGGAGAGGAGGAGGAGGAGGAGGAGGAAGAGGA